>CAMPDV010003146.1:0-50127 GCA_946699065.1 Loxodes magnus | reverse complement strand
TATTAAAATTTCCTCACTTCAATATATAACTTGAAAATTTCGTATCACTCTGGTATTAAAATTCGTATTCTCACTTCAAAGATATCTAAAACTATGCTTTTTTTTACTTTAAAAATTACACTACTTTTTTTCATACATTGTTAACTCACTCTGGTATTAAAATTTCGTATTCTCACTTCAAAAGACTTATAAAACTATGCTTTTTTTTACTTTAAAAATTACACTACTTTTTTTCATTCATTGTTAACTCACTCTGGTATTAAAATTTCGTATTCTCACTTCAAAAGAATCTAAAACTATGCTTTTTTTTACTTTAAAAATTACACTACTTTTTTTCATTCATTGTTAACTCACTCTGGTATTAAAATTTCGTATTCTCACTTCAAAAGATATCTAAAACTATGCTTTTTTTTACTTAAAAATTACACTACTTTTTTTCATACATTGTTAACTCACTCTGGTATTAAAATTTCGTATTCTCACTTCAAAAGATATCTAAAACTATGCTTTTTTTTACTTTAAAAATTACACTACTTTTTTTCATACATTGTTAACTCACTCTGGTATTAAAATTTCGTATTCTCACTTCAAAAGATATCTAAAACTATGCTTTTTTTACTTTAAAAATTACACTACTTTTTTTCATACATTGTTAACTCACTCTGGTATTAAAATTTCGTATTCTCACTTCAAAAGATATCTAAAACTATGCTTTTTTTACTTTAAAAATTACACTACTTTTTTCATACATTGTTAACTCACTCTGGTATTAAAATTTCGTATTCTCACTTCAAAAGATATCTAAAACTATGCTTTTTTTTACTTTAAAAATTACACTACTTTTTTTCATACATTGTTAACTCACTCTGGTATTAAAATTTCGTATTCTCACTTCAAAGATATCTAAAACTATGCTTTTTTTTACTTTAAAAATTACACTACTTTTTTTCATACATTGTTAACTCACTCTGGTATTAAAATTTCGTATTCTCACTTCAAAAGATATCTAAAACTATGCTTTTTTTTACTTTAAAAATTACACTACTTTTTTTCATGCATTGTTAACTCACTCTGGTATTAAAATTTCGTATTCTCACTTCAAAAGATATCTAAAACTATGCTTTTTTTTACTTTAAAAATTACACTACTTTTTTTCATACATTGTTAACTCACTCTGGTATTAAAATTTCGTATTCTCACTTCAAAAGATATCTAAAACTATGCTTTTTTTACTTTAAAAATTACACTACTTTTTTCATTCATTGTTAACTCACTCTGGTATTAAAATTTCGTATTCTCACTTCAAAAGATATCTAAAACTATGCTTTTTTTACTTTAAAAATTACACTACTTTTTTTCATTCATTGTTAACTCACTCTGGTATTAAAATTTCGTATTCTCACTTCAAAAGATATCTAAAACTATGCTTTTTTTACTTTAAAAATTACACTACTTTTTTTCATACATTGTTAACTCACTCTGGTATTAAAATTTCGTATTCTCACTTCAAAAGATATCTAAAACTATGCTTTTTTTTACTTTAAAAATTACACTACTTTTTTTCATACATTGTTAACTCACTCTGGTATTAAAATTTCGTATTCTCACTTCAAAAGATATCTAAAACTATGCTTTTTTTTACTTTAAAAATTACACTACTTTTTTTCATTCATTGTTAACTCACTCTGGTATTAAAATTTCGTATTCTCACTTCAAAACACTTATAAAACTATGCTTTTTTTACTTTAAAAATTACACTACTTTTTTTCATTCATTGTTAACTCACTCTGGTATTAAAATTTCGTATTCTCACTTCAAAAGATATCTAAAACTATGCTTTTTTTTACTTTAAAAATTACACTACTTTTTTTCATTCATTGTTAACTCACTCTGGTATTAAAATTTCGTATTCTCACTTCAAAACACTTATAAAACTATGCTTTTTTTACTTTAAAAATTACACTACTTTTTTTCATTCATTGTTAACTCACTCTGGTATTAAAATTTCGTATTCTCACTTCAAAAGATATCTAAAACTATGCTTTTTTTTACTTTAAAAATTACACTACTTTTTTTCATTCATTGTTAACTCACTCTGGTATTAAAATTTCGTATTCTCACTTCAAAAGATATCTAAAACTATGCTTTTTTTTACTTTAAAAATTACACTACTTTTTTTCATACATTGTTAACTCACTCTGGTATTAAAATTTCGTATTCTCACTTCAAAAGATATCTAAAACTATGCTTTTTTTACTTTAAAAATTACACTACTTTTTTTCATTCATTGTTAACTCACTCTGGTATTAAAATTTCGTATTCTCACTTCAAAAGATATCTAAAACTATGCTTTTTTTTACTTTAAAAATTACACTACTTTTTTTCATTCATTGTTAACTCACTCTGGTATTAAAATTTCGTATTCTCACTTCAAAAGATATCTAAAACTATGCTTTTTTTTACTTTAAAAATTACACTACTTTTTTTCATACATTGTTAACTCACTCTGGTATTAAAATTTCGTATTCTCACTTCAAAAGATATCTAAAACTATGCTTTTTTTTACTTTAAAAATTACACTACTTTTTTTCATACATTGTTAACTCACTCTGGTATTAAAATTTCGTATTCTCACTTCAAAAGATATCTAAAACTATGCTTTTTTTACTTTAAAAATTACACTACTTTTTTTCATACATTGTTAACTCACTCTGGTATTAAAATTTCGTATTCTCACTTCAAAAGATATCTAAAACTATGCTTTTTTTTACTTTAAAAATTACACTACTTTTTTTCATACATTGTTAACTCACTCTGGTATTAAAATTTCGTATTCTCACTTCAAAACACTTATAAAACTATGCTTTTTTTTACTTTAAAAATTACACTACTTTTTTTCATACATTGTTAACTCACTCTGGTATTAAAATTCGTATTCTCACTTCAAAAGATATCTAAAACTATGCTTTTTTTTACTTTAAAAATTACACTACTTTTTTTCATACATTGTTAACTCACTCTGGTATTAAAATTTCGTATTCTCACTTCAAAAGATATCTAAAACTATGCTTTTTTTTACTTTAAAAATTACACTACTTTTTTTCATACATTGTTAACTCACTCTGGTATTAAAATTTCGTATTCTCACTTCAAAAGATATCTAAAACTATGCTTTTTTTACTTTAAAAATTACACTACTTTTTTTCATGCATTGTTAACTCACTCTGGTATTAAATTTCGTATTCTCACTTCAAAAGATATCTAAAACTATGCTTTTTTTACTTTAAAAATTACACTACTTTTTTTCATACATTGTTAACTCACTCTGGTATTAAAATTTCGTATTCTCACTTCAAAAGATATCTAAAACTATGCTTTTTTTTACTTTAAAAATTACACTACTTTTTTTCATACATTGTTAACTCACTCTGGTATTAAAATTTCGTATTCTCACTTCAAAAGATATCTAAAACTATGCTTTTTTTTACTTTAAAAATTACACTACTTTTTTCATACATTGTTAACTCACTCTGGTATTAAATTTCGTATTCTCACTTCAAAAGATATCTAAAACTATGCTTTTTTTACTTAAAAATTACACTACTTTTTTTCATGCATTGTTAACTCACTCTGGTATTAAAATTTCGTATTCTCACTTCAAAAGATATCTAAAACTATGCTTTTTTTACTTTAAAAATTACACTACTTTTTTTCATTCATTGTTAACTCACTCTGGTATTAAAATTTCGTATTCTCACTTCAAAAGATATCTAAAACTATGCTTTTTTTTACTTTAAAAATTACACTACTTTTTTTCATACATTGTTAACTCACTCTGGTATTAAAATTTCGTATTCTCACTTCAAAAGATATCTAAAACTATGCTTTTTTTACTTTAAAAATTACACTACTTTTTTTCATACATTGTTAACTCACTCTGGTATTAAAATTTCGTATTCTCACTTCAAAAGATATCTAAAACTATGCTTTTTTTACTTTAAAAATTACACTACTTTTTTTCATACATTGTTAACTCACTCTGGTATTAAAATTTCGTATTCTCACTTCAAAAGATATCTAAAACTATGCTTTTTTTTACTTTAAAAATTACACTACTTTTTTTCATACATTGTTAACTCACTCTGGTATTAAAATTTCGTATTCTCACTTCAAAAGATATCTAAAACTATGCTTTTTTTTACTTTAAAAATTACACTACTTTTTTTCATACATTGTTAACTCACTCTGGTATTAAAATTTCGTATTCTCACTTCAAAACACTTATAAAACTATGCTTTTTTTTACTTTAAAAATTACACTACTTTTTTTCATACATTGTTAACTCACTCTGGTATTAAAATTTCGTATTCTCACTTCAAAAGATATCTAAAACTATGCTTTTTTTTACTTTAAAAATTACACTACTTTTTTTCATACATTGTTAACTCACTCTGGTATTAAAATTTCGTATTCTCACTTCAAAAGATATCTAAAACTATGCTTTTTTTTACTTTAAAAATTACACTACTTTTTTCATACATTGTTAACTCACTCTGGTATTAAAATTTCGTATTCTCACTTCAAAAGATATCTAAAACTATGCTTTTTTTACTTTAAAAATTACACTACTTTTTTTCATGCATTGTTAACTCACTCTGGTATTAAAATTTCGTATTCTCACTTCAAAAGATATCTAAAACTATGCTTTTTTTACTTTAAAAATTACACTACTTTTTTTCATACATTGTTAACTCACTCTGGTATTAAAATTTCGTATTCTCACTTCAAAAGATATCTAAAACTATGCTTTTTTTTACTTTAAAAATTACACTACTTTTTTTCATACATTGTTAACTCACTCTGGTATTAAAATTTCGTATTCTCACTTCAAAAGATATCTAAAACTATGCTTTTTTTTACTTTAAAAATTACACTACTTTTTTTCATACATTGTTAACTCACTCTGGTATTAAAATTTCGTATTCTCACTTCAAAAGATATCTAAAACTATGCTTTTTTTTACTTTAAAAATTACACTACTTTTTTTCATACATTGTTAACTCACTCTGGTATTAAAATTTCGTATTCTCACTTCAAAAGATATCTAAAACTATGCTTTTTTTTACTTTAAAAATTACACTACTTTTTTTCATACATTGTTAACTCACTCTGGTATTAAAATTTCGTATTCTCACTTCAAAAGATATCTAAAACTATGCTTTTTTTACTTTAAAAATTACACTACTTTTTTTCATTCATTGTTAACTCACTCTGGTATTAAAATTTCGTATTCTCACTTCAAAACACTTATAAAACTATGCTTTTTTTACTTTAAAAATTACACTACTTTTTTTCATACATTGTTAACTCACTCTGGTATTAAAATTTCGTATTCTCACTTCAAAAGATATCTAAAACTATGCTTTTTTTTACTTTAAAAATTACACTACTTTTTTTCATACATTGTTAACTCACTCTGGTATTAAAATTTCGTATTCTCACTTCAAAACACTTATAAAACTATGCTTTTTTTTACTTTAAAAATTACACTACTTTTTTTTCATGCATTGTTAACTCACTCTGGTATTAAAATTTCGTATTCTCACTTCAAAAGATATCTAAAACTATGCTTTTTTTTACTTTAAAAATTACACTACTTTTTTTCATTCATTGTTAACTCACTCTGGTATTAAAATTCGTATTCTCACTTCAAAAGATATCTAAAACTATGCTTTTTTTTACTTTAAAAATTACACTACTTTTTTTCATACATTGTTAACTCACTCTGGTATTAAAATTTCGTATTCTCACTTCAAAAGATATCTAAAACTATGCTTTTTTTTACTTTAAAAATTACACTACTTTTTTTCATACATTGTGAACTCACTCTGGTATTAAAATTTCGTATTCTCACTTCAAAAGATATCTAAAACTATGCTTTTTTTTACTTTAAAAATTACACTACTTTTTTTCATTCATTGTTAACTCACTCTGGTATTAAAATTTCGTATTCTCACTTCAAAAGATATCTAAAACTATGCTTTTTTTTACTTTAAAAATTACACTACTTTTTTTCATTCATTGTTAACTCACTCTGGTATTAAAATTTCGTATTCTCACTTCAAAAGATATCTAAAACTATGCTTTTTTTTACTTTAAAAATTACACTACTTTTTTTCATACATTGTTAACTCACTCTGGTATTAAAATTTCGTATTCTCACTTCAAAAGATATCTAAAACTATGCTTTTTTTTACTTTAAAAATTACACTACTTTTTTTCATACATTGTTAACTCACTCTGGTATTAAAATTTCGTATTCTCACTTCAAAAGATATCTAAAACTATGCTTTTTTTACTTTAAAAATTACACTACTTTTTTTCATTCATTGTTAACTCACTCTGGTATTAAAATTTCGTATTCTCACTTCAAAACACTTATAAAACTATGCTTTTTTTACTTTAAAAATTACACTACTTTTTTTCATACATTGTTAACTCACTCTGGTATTAAAATTTCGTATTCTCACTTCAAAAGATATCTAAAACTATGCTTTTTTTTACTTTAAAAATTACACTACTTTTTTTCATACATTGTTAACTCACTCTGGTATTAAAATTTCGTATTCTCACTTCAAAACACTTATAAAACTATGCTTTTTTTTACTTTAAAAATTACACTACTTTTTTTCATGCATTGTTAACTCACTCTGGTATTAAAATTTCGTATTCTCACTTCAAAAGATATCTAAAACTATGCTTTTTTTTACTTTAAAAATTACACTACTTTTTTTCATACATTGTTAACTCACTCTGGTATTAAAATTTCGTATTCTCACTTCAAAAGATATCTAAAACTATGCTTTTTTTTACTTTAAAAATTACACTACTTTTTTTCATACATTGTTAACTCACTCTGGTATTAAAATTTCGTATTCTCACTTCAAAAGATATCTAAAACTATGCTTTTTTTTACTTTAAAAATTACACTACTTTTTTTCATACATTGTTAACTCACTCTGGTATTAAAATTTCGTATTCTCACTTCAAAACACTTATAAAACTATGCTTTTTTTACTTTAAAAATTACACTACTTTTTTTCATACATTGTTAACTCACTCTGGTATTAAAATTTCGTATTCTCACTTCAAAAGATATCTAAAACTATGCTTTTTTTTACTTTAAAAATTACACTACTTTTTTTCATTCATTGTTAACTCACTCTGGTATTAAAATTTCGTATTCTCACTTCAAAAGATATCTAAAACTATGCTTTTTTTTACTTTAAAAATTACACTACTTTTTTTCATACATTGTTAACTCACTCTGGTATTAAAATTTCGTATTCTCACTTCAAAAGATATCTAAAACTATGCTTTTTTTTACTTTAAAAATTACACTACTTTTTTTCATTCATTGTTAACTCACTCTGGTATTAAAATTTCGTATTCTCACTTCAAAACACTTATAAAACTATGCTTTTTTTACTTTAAAAATTACACTACTTTTTTTCATTCATTGTTAACTCACTCTGGTATTAAAATTTCGTATTCTCACTTCAAAAGATATCTAAAACTATGCTTTTTTTTACTTTAAAAATTACACTACTTTTTTTCATGCATTGTTAACTCACTCTGGTATTAAAATTTCGTATTCTCACTTCAAAAGATATCTAAAACTATGCTTTTTTTTACTTTAAAAATTACACTACTTTTTTTCATTCATTGTTAACTCACTCTGGTATTAAAATTTCGTATTCTCACTTCAAAACACTTATAAAACTATGCTTTTTTTACTTTAAAAATTACACTACTTTTTTTCATGCATTGTTAACTCACTCTGGTATTAAAATTTCGTATTCTCACTTCAAAAGATATCTAAAACTATGCTTTTTTTTACTTTAAAAATTACACTACTTTTTTTCATACATTGTGAACTCACTCTGGTATTAAAATTTCGTATTCTCACTTCAAAACACTTATAAAACTATGCTTTTTTTACTTTAAAAATTACACTACTTTTTTTCATTCATTGTTAACTCACTCTGGTATTAAAATTTCGTATTCTCACTTCAAAAGATATCTAAAACTATGCTTTTTTTTACTTTAAAAATTACACTACTTTTTTTCATTCATTGTTAACTCACTCTGGTATTAAAATTTCGTATTCTCACTTCAAAAGATATCTAAAACTATGCTTTTTTTTACTTTAAAAATTACACTACTTTTTTTCATACATTGTTAACTCACTCTGGTATTAAAATTTCGTATTCTCACTTCAAAAGATATCTAAAACTATGCTTTTTTTTACTTTAAAAATTACACTACTTTTTTTCATACATTGTTAACTCACTCTGGTATTAAAATTTCGTATTCTCACTTCAAAAGATATCTAAAACTATGCTTTTTTTTACTTTAAAAATTACACTACTTTTTTTCATACATTGTTAACTCACTCTGGTATTAAAATTTCGTATTCTCACTTCAAAAGATATCTAAAACTATGCTTTTTTTTACTTTAAAAATTACACTACTTTTTTTCATTCATTGTTAACTCACTCTGGTATTAAAATTTCGTATTCTCACTTCAAAAGATATCTAAAACTATGCTTTTTTTTACTTTAAAAATTACACTACTTTTTTTCATACATTGTTAACTCACTCTGGTATTAAAATTTCGTATTCTCACTTCAAAAGATATCTAAAACTATGCTTTTTTTTACTTTAAAAATTACACTACTTTTTTTCATACATTGTTAACTCACTCTGGTATTAAAATTTCGTATTCTCACTTCAAAAGATATCTAAAACTATGCTTTTTTTTACTTTAAAAATTACACTACTTTTTTTCATTCATTGTTAACTCACTCTGGTATTAAAATTTCGTATTCTCACTTCAAAAGATATCTAAAACTATGCTTTTTTTTACTTTAAAAATTACACTACTTTTTTTCATACATTGTTAACTCACTCTGGTATTAAAATTTCGTATTCTCACTTCAAAAGATATCTAAAACTATGCTTTTTTTTACTTTAAAAATTACACTACTTTTTTTCATTCATTGTTAACTCACTCTGGTATTAAAATTTCGTATTCTCACTTCAAAACACTTATAAAACTATGCTTTTTTTACTTTAAAAATTACACTACTTTTTTTCATACATTGTTAACTCACTCTGGTATTAAAATTTCGTATTCTCACTTCAAAAGATATCTAAAACTATGCTTTTTTTTACTTTAAAAATTACACTACTTTTTTTCATTCATTGTTAACTCACTCTGGTATTAAAATTTCGTATTCTCACTTCAAAAGATATCTAAAACTATGCTTTTTTTTTACTTTAAAAATTACACTACTTTTTTTCATGCATTGTTAACTCACTCTGGTATTAAAATTTCGTATTCTCACTTCAAAACACTTATAAAACTATGCTTTTTTTACTTTAAAAATTACACTACTTTTTTTCATACATTGTTAACTCACTCTGGTATTAAAATTTCGTATTCTCACTTCAAAAGATATCTAAAACTATGCTTTTTTTTACTTTAAAAATTACACTACTTTTTTTCATTCATTGTTAACTCACTCTGGTATTAAAATTTCGTATTCTCACTTCAAAAGATATCTAAAACTATGCTTTTTTTTACTTTAAAAATTACACTACTTTTTTTCATGCATTGTTAACTCACTCTGGTATTAAAATTTCGTATTCTCACTTCAAAAGATATCTAAAACTATGCTTTTTTTTACTTTAAAAATTACACTACTTTTTTTCATACATTGTTAACTCACTCTGGTATTAAAATTTCGTATTCTCACTTCAAAAGATATCTAAAACTATGCTTTTTTTTACTTTAAAAATTACACTACTTTTTTTCATACATTGTTAACTCACTCTGGTATTAAAATTTCGTATTCTCACTTCAAAAGATATCTAAAACTATGCTTTTTTTTACTTTAAAAATTACACTACTTTTTTTCATTCATTGTTAACTCACTCTGGTATTAAAATTTCGTATTCTCACTTCAAAAGATATCTAAAACTATGCTTTTTTTTACTTTAAAAATTACACTACTTTTTTTCATACATTGTTAACTCACTCTGGTATTAAAATTTCGTATTCTCACTTCAAAAGATATCTAAAACTATGCTTTTTTTTACTTTAAAAATTACACTACTTTTTTTCATGCATTGTTAACTCACTCTGGTATTAAAATTTCGTATTCTCACTTCAAAACACTTATAAAACTATGCTTTTTTTTACTTTAAAAATTACACTACTTTTTTTCATGCATTGTTAACTCACTCTGGTATTAAAATTTCGTATTCTCACTTCAAAAGATATCTAAAACTATGCTTTTTTTTACTTTAAAAATTACACTACTTTTTTTCATGCATTGTTAACTCACTCTGGTATTAAAATTTCGTATTCTCACTTCAAAAGATATCTAAAACTATGCTTTTTTTTACTTTAAAAATTGCACTACTTTTTTTCATACATTGTTAACTCACTCTGGTATTAAAATTTCGTATTCTCACTTCAAAAGATATCTAAAACTATGCTTTTTTTTACTTTAAAAATTACACTACTTTTTTTCATGCATTGTTAACTCACTCTGGTATTAAAATTTCGTATTCTCACTTCAAAACACTTATAAAACTATGCTTTTTTTTACTTTAAAAATTACACTACTTTTTTTCATTCATTGTTAACTCACTCTGGTATTAAAATTTCGTATTCTCACTTCAAAAGATATCTAAAACTATGCTTTTTTTTACTTTAAAAATTACACTACTTTTTTCATGCATTGTTAACTCACTCTGGTATTAAAATTTCGTATTCTCACTTCAAAAGATATCTAAAACTATGCTTTTTTTTACTTTAAAAATTACACTACTTTTTTTTCATTCATTGTTAACTCACTCTGGTATTAAAATTTCGTATTCTCACTTCAAAACACTTATAAAACTATGCTTTTTTTACTTTAAAAATTACACTACTTTTTTTCATGCATTGTTAACTCACTCTGGTATTAAAATTTCGTATTCTCACTTCAAAAGATATCTAAAACTATGCTTTTTTTTACTTTAAAAATTACACTACTTTTTTTCATACATTGTGAACTCACTCTGGTATTAAAATTTCGTATTCTCACTTCAAAACACTTATAAAACTATGCTTTTTTTACTTTAAAAATTACACTACTTTTTTTCATTCATTGTTAACTCACTCTGGTATTAAAATTTCGTATTCTCACTTCAAAACACTTATAAAACTATGCTTTTTTTTACTTTAAAAATTACACTACTTTTTTTCATTCATTGTTAACTCACTCTGGTATTAAAATTTCGTATTCTCACTTCAAAAGATATCTAAAACTATGCTTTTTTTACTTTAAAAATTACACTACTTTTTTTCATTCATTGTTAACTCACTCTGGTATTAAAATTTCGTATTCTCACTTCAAAAGATATCTAAAACTATGCTTTTTTTTACTTTAAAAATTACACTACTTTTTTTCATACATTGTTAACTCACTCTGGTATTAAAATTTCGTATTCTCACTTCAAAAGATATCTAAAACTATGCTTTTTTTTACTTTAAAAATTACACTACTTTTTTTCATACATTGTTAACTCACTCTGGTATTAAAATTTCGTATTCTCACTTCAAAACACTTATAAAACTATGCTTTTTTTTACTTTAAAAATTACACTACTTTTTTTCATTCATTGTTAACTCACTCTGGTATTAAAATTTCGTATTCTCACTTCTAAAGATATCTAAAACTATGCTTTTTTTTACTTTAAAAATTACACTACTTTTTTTCATGCATTGTTAACTCACTCTGGTATTAAAATTTCGTATTCTCACTTCTAAAGATATCTAAAACTATGCTTTTTTTACTTTAAAAATTACACTACTTTTTTTCATACATTGTTAACTCACTCTGGTATTAAAATTTCGTATTCTCACTTCAAAAGATATCTAAAACTATGCTTTTTTTTACTTTAAAAATTACACTACTTTTTTTCATACATTGTTAACTCACTCTGGTATTAAAATTTCGTATTCTCACTTCAAAAGATATCTAAAACTATGCTTTTTTTTTACTTTAAAAATTACACTACTTTTTTTCATACATTGTTAACTCACTCTGGTATTAAAATTTCGTATTCTCACTTCAAAAGATATCTAAAACTATGCTTTTTTTTACTTTAAAAATTACACTACTTTTTTTCATACATTGTTAACTCACTCTGGTATTAAAATTTCGTATTCTCACTTCAAAAGATATCTAAAACTATGCTTTTTTTTACTTTAAAAATTACACTACTTTTTTTTCATACATTGTTAACTCACTCTGGTATTAAAATTTCGTATTCTCACTTCAAAACACTTATAAAACTATGCTTTTTTTTACTTTAAAAATTACACTACTTTTTTTCATACATTGTTAACTCACTCTGGTATTAAAATTTCGTATTCTCACTTCAAAAGATATCTAAAACTATGCTTTTTTTTACTTTAAAAATTACACTACTTTTTTTCATTCATTGTTAACTCACTCTGGTATTAAAATTTCGTATTCTCACTTCAAAAGATATCTAAAACTATGCTTTTTTTTTACTTTAAAAATTACACTACTTTTTTTCATACATTGTTAACTCACTCTGGTATTAAAATTTCGTATTCTCACTTCAAAAGATATCTAAAACTATGCTTTTTTTTTACTTTAAAAATTACACTACTTTTTTTCATTCATTGTTAACTCACTCTGGTATTAAAATTTCGTATTCTCACTTCAAAACACTTATAAAACTATGCTTTTTTTACTTTAAAAATTACACTACTTTTTTTCATACATTGTTAACTCACTCTGGTATTAAAATTTCGTATTCTCACTTCAAAAGATATCTAAAACTATGCTTTTTTTTACTTTAAAAATTACACTACTTTTTTTCATTCATTGTTAACTCACTCTGGTATTAAAATTTCGTATTCTCACTTCAAAAGATATCTAAAACTATGCTTTTTTTTACTTTAAAAATTACACTACTTTTTTTCATGCATTGTTAACTCACTCTGGTATTAAAATTTCGTATTCTCACTTCAAAACACTTATAAAACTATGCTTTTTTTTACTTTAAAAATTACACTACTTTTTTTCATACATTGTTAACTCACTCTGGTATTAAAATTTCGTATTCTCACTTCAAAAGATATCTAAAACTATGCTTTTTTTTACTTTAAAAATTACACTACTTTTTTTCATACATTGTTAACTCACTCTGGTATTAAAATTTCGTATTCTCACTTCAAAAGATATCTAAAACTATGCTTTTTTTTACTTTAAAAATTACACTACTTTTTTTCATACATTGTTAACTCACTCTGGTATTAAAATTTCGTATTCTCACTTCAAAAGATATCTAAAACTATGCTTTTTTTTACTTTAAAAATTACACTACTTTTTTTCATTCATTGTTAACTCACTCTGGTATTAAAATTTCGTATTCTCACTTCAAAAGATATCTAAAACTATGCTTTTTTTTACTTTAAAAATTACACTACTTTTTTTCATGCATTGTTAACTCACTCTGGTATTAAAATTTCGTATTCTCACTTCAAAACACTTATAAAACTATGCTTTTTTTTACTTTAAAAATTACACTACTTTTTTTCATACATTGTTAACTCACTCTGGTATTAAAATTTCGTATTCTCACTTCAAAAGATATCTAAAACTATGCTTTTTTTTACTTTAAAAATTACACTACTTTTTTTCATGCATTGTTAACTCACTCTGGTATTAAAATTTCGTATTCTCACTTCAAAACACTTATAAAACTATGCTTTTTTTACTTTAAAAATTACACTACTTTTTTTCATACATTGTTAACTCACTCTGGTATTAAAATTTCGTATTCTCACTTCAAAACACTTATAAAACTATGCTTTTTTTTACTTTAAAAATTACACTACTTTTTTTCATACATTGTTAACTCACTCTGGTATTAAAATTTCGTATTCTCACTTCAAAAGATATCTAAAACTATGCTTTTTTTTACTTTAAAAATTACACTACTTTTTTTCATACATTGTTAACTCACTCTGGTATTAAAATTTCGTATTCTCACTTCAAAACACTTATAAAACTATGCTTTTTTTTACTTTAAAAATTACACTACTTTTTTTCATGCATTGTTAACTCACTCTGGTATTAAAATTTCGTATTCTCACTTCAAAACACTTATAAAACTATGCTTTTTTTTACTTTAAAAATTACACTACTTTTTTTCATACATTGTTAACTCACTCTGGTATTAAAATTTCGTATTCTCACTTCAAAAGATATCTAAAACTATGCTTTTTTTTACTTTAAAAATTACACTACTTTTTTTCATACATTGTTAACTCACTCTGGTATTAAAATTTCGTATTCTCACTTCAAAACACTTATAAAACTATGCTTTTTTTTACTTTAAAAATTACACTACTTTTTTTCATACATTGTTAACTCACTCTGGTATTAAAATTTCGTATTCTCACTTCAAAAGATATCTAAAACTATGCTTTTTTTTACTTTAAAAATTACACTACTTTTTTTCATGCATTGTTAACTCACTCTGGTATTAAAATTTCGTATTCTCACTTCAAAAGATATCTAAAACTATGCTTTTTTTTACTTTAAAAATTACACTACTTTTTTTCATACATTGTTAACTCACTCTGGTATTAAAATTTCGTATTCTCACTTCAAAAGATATCTAAAACTATGCTTTTTTTTACTTTAAAAATTACACTACTTTTTTTCATTCATTGTTAACTCACTCTGGTATTAAAATTTCGTATTCTCACTTCAAAACACTTATAAAACTATGCTTTTTTTTACTTTAAAAATTACACTACTTTTTTTCATACATTGTTAACTCACTCTGGTATTAAAATTTCGTATTCTCACTTCAAAAGATATCTAAAACTATGCTTTTTTTTACTTTAAAAATTACACTACTTTTTTTCATACATTGTTAACTCACTCTGGTATTAAAATTTCGTATTCTCACTTCAAAAGATATCTAAAACTATGCTTTTTTTTACTTTAAAAATTACACTACTTTTTTTCATACATTGTTAACTCACTCTGGTATTAAAATTTCGTATTCTCACTTCAAAAGATATCTAAAACTATGCTTTTTTTTACTTTAAAAATTACACTACTTTTTTTCATACATTGTTAACTCACTCTGGTATTAAAATTTCGTATTCTCACTTCAAAAGATATCTAAAACTATGCTTTTTTTTACTTTAAAAATTACACTACTTTTTTTCATGCATTGTTAACTCACTCTGGTATTAAAATTTCGTATTCTCACTTCAAAACACTTATAAAACTATGCTTTTTTTTACTTTAAAAATTACACTACTTTTTTTCATACATTGTTAACTCACTCTGGTATTAAAATTTCGTATTCTCACTTCAAAAGATATCTAAAACTATGCTTTTTTTTTACTTTAAAAATTACACTACTTTTTTTCATTCATTGTTAACTCACTCTGGTATTAAAATTTCGTATTCTCACTTCAAAACACTTATAAAACTATGCTTTTTTTTACTTTAAAAATTACACTACTTTTTTTCATACATTGTTAACTCACTCTGGTATTAAAATTTCGTATTCTCACTTCAAAAGATATCTAAAACTATGCTTTTTTTTACTTTAAAAATTACACTACTTTTTTTCATACATTGTTAACTCACTCTGGTATTAAAATTTCGTATTCTCACTTCAAAAGATATCTAAAACTATGCTTTTTTTTACTTTAAAAATTACACTACTTTTTTTCATACATTGTTAACTCACTCTGGTATTAAAATTTCGTATTCTCACTTCAAAAGATATCTAAAACTATGCTTTTTTTTACTTTAAAAATTACACTACTTTTTTTCATGCATTGTTAACTCACTCTGGTATTAAAATTTCGTATTCTCACTTCAAAAGATATCTAAAACTATGCTTTTTTTTACTTTAAAAATTACACTACTTTTTTTCATACATTGTTAACTCACTCTGGTATTAAAATTTCGTATTCTCACTTCAAAACACTTATAAAACTATGCTTTTTTTACTTTAAAAATTACACTACTTTTTTTCATACATTGTTAACTCACTCTGGTATTAAAATTTCGTATTCTCACTTCAAAAGATATCTAAAACTATGCTTTTTTTTACTTTAAAAATTACACTACTTTTTTTCATTCATTGTTAACTCACTCTGGTATTAAAATTTCGTATTCTCACTTCAAAACACTTATAAAACTATGCTTTTTTTACTTTAAAAATTACACTACTTTTTTTCATACATTGTTAACTCACTCTGGTATTAAAATTTCGTATTCTCACTTCAAAAGATATCTAAAACTATGCTTTTTTTTACTTTAAAAATTACACTACTTTTTTTCATGCATTGTTAACTCACTCTGGTATTAAAATTTCGTATTCTCACTTCAAAAGATATCTAAAACTATGCTTTTTTTTACTTTAAAAATTACACTACTTTTTTTCATGCATTGTTAACTCACTCTGGTATTAAAATTTCGTATTCTCACTTCAAAACACTTATAAAACTATGCTTTTTTTTACTTTAAAAATTACACTACTTTTTTTCATACATTGTTAACTCACTCTGGTATTAAAATTTCGTATTCTCACTTCAAAAGATATCTAAAACTATGCTTTTTTTTACTTTAAAAATTACACTACTTTTTTTCATACATTGTTAACTCACTCTGGTATTAAAATTTCGTATTCTCACTTCAAAAGATATCTAAAACTATGCTTTTTTTTACTTTAAAAATTACACTACTTTTTTTCATACATTGTTAACTCACTCTGGTATTAAAATTTCGTATTCTCACTTCAAAAGATATCTAAAACTATGCTTTTTTTTACTTTAAAAATTACACTACTTTTTTTCATTCATTGTTAACTCACTCTGGTATTAAAATTTCGTATTCTCACTTCAAAAGATATCTAAAACTATGCTTTTTTTTACTTTAAAAATTACACTACTTTTTTTCATGCATTGTTAACTCACTCTGGTATTAAAATTTCGTATTCTCACTTCAAAACACTTATAAAACTATGCTTTTTTTTACTTTAAAAATTACACTACTTTTTTTCATTCATTGTTAACTCACTCTGGTATTAAAATTTCGTATTCTCACTTCAAAACACTTATAAAACTATGCTTTTTTTTACTTTAAAAATTACACTACTTTTTTTCATTCATTGTTAACTCACTCTGGTATTAAAATTTCGTATTCTCACTTCAAAACACTTATAAAACTATGCTTTTTTTTACTTTAAAAATTACACTACTTTTTTTCATACATTGTTAACTCACTCTGGTATTAAAATTTCGTATTCTCACTTCAAAACACTTATAAAACTATGCTTTTTTTTACTTTAAAAATTACACTACTTTTTTTCATGCATTGTTAACTCACTCTGGTATTAAAATTTCGTATTCTCACTTCAAAACACTTATAAAACTATGCTTTTTTTTACTTTAAAAATTACACTACTTTTTTTCATACATTGTTAACTCACTCTGGTATTAAAATTTCGTATTCTCACTTCAAAAGATATCTAAAACTATGCTTTTTTTTTACTTTAAAAATTACACTACTTTTTTTCATACATTGTTAACTCACTCTGGTATTAAAATTTCGTATTCTCACTTCAAAACACTTATAAAACTATGCTTTTTTTTACTTTAAAAATTACACTACTTTTTTTCATGCATTGTTAACTCACTCTGGTATTAAAATTTCGTATTCTCACTTCAAAACACTTATAAAACTATGCTTTTTTTTACTTTAAAAATTACACTACTTTTTTTCATACATTGTTAACTCACTCTGGTATTAAAATTTCGTATTCTCACTTCAAAAGATATCTAAAACTATGCTTTTTTTTACTTTAAAAATTACACTACTTTTTTTCATTCATTGTTAACTCACTCTGGTATTAAAATTTCGTATTCTCACTTCAAAACACTTATAAAACTATGCTTTTTTTTACTTTAAAAATTACACTACTTTTTTTCATACATTGTTAACTCACTCTGGTATTAAAATTTCGTATTCTCACTTCAAAAGATATCTAAAACTATGCTTTTTTTTACTTTAAAAATTACACTACTTTTTTTCATACATTGTTAACTCACTCTGGTATTAAAATTTCGTATTCTCACTTCAAAAGATATCTAAAACTATGCTTTTTTTTACTTTAAAAATTACACTACTTTTTTTCATACATTGTTAACTCACTCTGGTATTAAAATTTCGTATTCTCACTTCAAAAGATATCTAAAACTATGCTTTTTTTTACTTTAAAAATTACACTACTTTTTTTCATGCATTGTTAACTCACTCTGGTATTAAAATTTCGTATTCTCACTTCAAAAGATATCTAAAACTATGCTTTTTTTTACTTTAAAAATTACACTACTTTTTTTCATACATTGTTAACTCACTCTGGTATTAAAATTTCGTATTCTCACTTCAAAAGATATCTAAAACTATGCTTTTTTTTACTTTAAAAATTACACTACTTTTTTTCATTCATTGTTAACTCACTCTGGTATTAAAATTTCGTATTCTCACTTCAAAAGATATCTAAAACTATGCTTTTTTTACTTTAAAAATTACACTACTTTTTTTCATACATTGTTAACTCACTCTGGTATTAAAATTTCGTATTCTCACTTCAAAAGATATCTAAAACTATGCTTTTTTTTACTTTAAAAATTACACTACTTTTTTTCATACATTGTTAACTCACTCTGGTATTAAAATTTCGTATTCTCACTTCAAAACACTTATAAAACTATGCTTTTTTTACTTTAAAAATTACACTACTTTTTTTCATACATTGTTAACTCACTCTGGTATTAAAATTTCGTATTCTCACTTCAAAAGATATCTAAAACTATGCTTTTTTTACTTTAAAAATTACACTACTTTTTTTCATACATTGTTAACTCACTCTGGTATTAAAATTTCGTATTCTCACTTCAAAAGATATCTAAAACTATGCTTTTTTTACTTTAAAAATTACACTACTTTTTTTCATACATTGTTAACTCACTCTGGTATTAAAATTTCGTATTCTCACTTCAAAAGATATCTAAAACTATGCTTTTTTTTACTTTAAAAATTACACTACTTTTTTTCATACATTGTTAACTCACTCTGGTATTAAAATTTCGTATTCTCACTTCAAAAGATATCTAAAACTATGCTTTTTTTTACTTTAAAAATTACACTACTTTTTTTCATACATTGTTAACTCACTCTGGTATTAAAATTTCGTATTCTCACTTCAAAACACTTATAAAACTATGCTTTTTTTACTTTAAAAATTACACTACTTTTTTTCATACATTGTTAACTCACTCTGGTATTAAAATTTCGTATTCTCACTTCAAAAGATATCTAAAACTATGCTTTTTTTACTTTAAAAATTACACTACTTTTTTTCATACATTGTTAACTCACTCTGGTATTAAAATTTCGTATTCTCACTTCAAAAGATATCTAAAACTATGCTTTTTTTTACTTTAAAAATTACACTACTTTTTTTCATACATTGTTAACTCACTCTGGTATTAAAATTTCGTATTCTCACTTCAAAAGATATCTAAAACTATGCTTTTTTTTACTTTAAAAATTACACTACTTTTTTTCATACATTGTTAACTCACTCTGGTATTAAAATTTCGTATTCTCACTTCAAAACACTTATAAAACTATGCTTTTTTTACTTTAAAAATTACACTACTTTTTTTCATTCATTGTTAACTCACTCTGGTATTAAAATTTCGTATTCTCACTTCAAAAGATATCTAAAACTATGCTTTTTTTTACTTTAAAAATTACACTACTTTTTTTCATACATTGTTAACTCACTCTGGTATTAAAATTTCGTATTCTCACTTCAAAAGATATCTAAAACTATGCTTTTTTTTACTTTAAAAATTACACTACTTTTTTTCATACATTGTTAACTCACTCTGGTATTAAAATTTCGTATTCTCACTTCAAAACACTTATAAAACTATGCTTTTTTTACTTTAAAAATTACACTACTTTTTTTCATTCATTGTTAACTCACTCTGGTATTAAAATTTCGTATTCTCACTTCTAAAGATATCTAAAACTATGCTTTTTTTACTTTAAAAATTACACTACTTTTTTTCATTCATTGTTAACTCACTCTGGTATTAAAATTTCGTATTCTCACTTCAAAAGATATCTAAAACTATGCTTTTTTTTACTTTAAAAATTACACTACTTTTTTTCATACATTGTTAACTCACTCTGGTATTAAAATTTCGTATTCTCACTTCAAAAGATATCTAAAACTATGCTTTTTTTTACTTTAAAAATTACACTACTTTTTTTCATTCATTGTTAACTCACTCTGGTATTAAAATTTCGTATTCTCACTTCAAAACACTTATAAAACTATGCTTTTTTTACTTTAAAAATTACACTACTTTTTTTCATACATTGTTAACTCACTCTGGTATTAAAATTTCGTATTCTCACTTCAAAAGATATCTAAAACTATGCTTTTTTTTACTTTAAAAATTACACTACTTTTTTTCATGCATTGTTAACTCACTCTGGTATTAAAATTTCGTATTCTCACTTCTAAAGATATCTAAAACTATGCTTTTTTTACTTTAAAAATTACACTACTTTTTTTCATGCATTGTTAACTCACTCTGGTATTAAAATTTCGTATTCTCACTTCAAAACACTTATAAAACTATGCTTTTTTTACTTTAAAAATTACACTACTTTTTTTCATACATTGTTAACTCACTCTGGTATTAAAATTTCGTATTCTCACTTCAAAAGATATCTAAAACTATGCTTTTTTTTACTTTAAAAATTACACTACTTTTTTTCATGCATTGTTAACTCACTCTGGTATTAAAATTTCGTATTCTCACTTCAAAACACTTATAAAACTATGCTTTTTTTACTTTAAAAATTACACTACTTTTTTTCATACATTGTTAACTCACTCTGGTATTAAAATTTCGTATTCTCACTTCAAAAGATATCTAAAACTATGCTTTTTTTACTTTAAAAATTACACTACTTTTTTTCATACATTGTTAACTCACTCTGGTATTAAAATTTCGTATTCTCACTTCAAAACACTTATAAAACTATGCTTTTTTTACTTTAAAAATTACACTACTTTTTTTCATTCATTGTTAACTCACTCTGGTATTAAAATTTCGTATTCTCACTTCAAAAGATATCTAAAACTATGCTTTTTTTTACTTTAAAAATTACACTACTTTTTTTCATACATTGTTAACTCACTCTGGTATTAAAATTTCGTATTCTCACTTCAAAACACTTATAAAACTATGCTTTTTTTACTTTAAAAATTACACTACTTTTTTTCATACATTGTTAACTCACTCTGGTATTAAAATTTCGTATTCTCACTTCAAAAGATATCTAAAACTATGCTTTTTTTTACTTTAAAAATTACACTACTTTTTTTCATGCATTGTTAACTCACTCTGGTATTAAAATTTCGTATTCTCACTTCTAAAGATATCTAAAACTATGCTTTTTTTACTTTAAAAATTACACTACTTTTTTTCATGCATTGTTAACTCACTCTGGTATTAAAATTTCGTATTCTCACTTCAAAACACTTATAAAACTATGCTTTTTTTACTTTAAAAATTACACTACTTTTTTTCATACATTGTTAACTCACTCTGGTATTAAAATTTCGTATTCTCACTTCAAAAGATATCTAAAACTATGCTTTTTTTTACTTTAAAAATTACACTACTTTTTTTCATTCATTTTTAACTCACTCTGGTATTAAAATTTCGTATTCTCACTTCAAAAGATATCTAAAACTATGCTTTTTTTTACTTTAAAAATTACACTACTTTTTTTCATACATTGTTAACTCACTCTGGTATTAAAATTTCGTATTCTCACTTCAAAAGATATCTAAAACTATGCTTTTTTTTACTTTAAAAATTACACTACTTTTTTTCATACATTGTTAACTCACTCTGGTATTAAAATTTCGTATTCTCACTTCTAAAGATATCTAAAACTATGCTTTTTTTACTTTAAAAATTACACTACTTTTTTTCATGCATTGTTAACTCACTCTGGTATTAAAATTTCGTATTCTCACTTCAAAAGATATCTAAAACTATGCTTTTTTTTACTTTAAAAATTACACTACTTTTTTTCATACATTGTTAACTCACTCTGGTATTAAAATTTCGTATTCTCACTTCAAAAGATATCTAAAACTATGCTTTTTTTACTTTAAAAATTACACTACTTTTTTTCATGCATTGTTAACTCACTCTGGTATTAAAATTTCGTATTCTCACTTCAAAACACTTATAAAACTATGCTTTTTTTACTTTAAAAATTACACTACTTTTTTTCATACATTGTTAACTCACTCTGGTATTAAAATTTCGTATTCTCACTTCAAAAGATATCTAAAACTATGCTTTTTTTTACTTTAAAAATTACACTACTTTTTTTCATACATTGTTAACTCACTCTGGTATTAAAATTTCGTATTCTCACTTCAAAAGATATCTAAAACTATGCTTTTTTTTACTTTAAAAATTACACTACTTTTTTTCATACATTGTTAACTCACTCTGGTATTAAAATTTCGTATTCTCACTTCAAAAGATATCTAAAACTATGCTTTTTTTTACTTTAAAAATTACACTACTTTTTTTCATACATTGTTAACTCACTCTGGTATTAAAATTTCGTATTCTCACTTCAAAACACTTATAAAACTATGCTTTTTTTACTTTAAAAATTACACTACTTTTTTTCATACATTGTTAACTCACTCTGGTATTAAAATTTCGTATTCTCACTTCAAAAGATATCTAAAACTATGCTTTTTTTTACTTTAAAAATTACACTACTTTTTTTCATACATTGTTAACTCACTCTGGTATTAAAATTTCGTATTCTCACTTCAAAACACTTATAAAACTATGCTTTTTTTTACTTTAAAAATTACACTACTTTTTTTCATACATTGTTAACTCACTCTGGTATTAAAATTTCGTATTCTCACTTCAAAACACTTATAAAACTATGCTTTTTTTACTTCAAAAATTACACTACTTTTTTTCATACATTGTTAACTCACTCTGGTATTAAAATTTCGTATTCTCACTTCAAAAGATATCTAAAACTATGCTTTTTTTTACTTTAAAAATTACACTACTTTTTTTCATTCATTGTTAACTCACTCTGGTATTAAAATTTCGTATTCTCACTTCAAAACATATCTAAAACTATGCTTTTTTTTACTTTAAAAATTACACTACTTTTTTTCATACATTGTTAACTCACTCTGGTATTAAAATTTCGTATTCTCACTTCAAAACACTTATAAAACTATGCTTTTTTTACTTTAAAAATTACACTACTTTTTTTCATACATTGTTAACTCACTCTGGTATTAAAATTTCGTATTCTCACTTCAAAAGATATCTAAAACTATGCTTTTTTTTACTTTAAAAATTACACTACTTTTTTTCATACATTGTTAACTCACTCTGGTATTAAAATTTCGTATTCTCACTTCAAAAGATATCTAAAACTATGCTTTTTTTTACTTTAAAAATTACACTACTTTTTTTCATACATTGTTAACTCACTCTGGTATTAAAATTTCGTATTCTCACTTCAAAAGATATCTAAAACTATGCTTTTTTTTACTTTAAAAATTACACTACTTTTTTTCATACATTGTTAACTCACTCTGGTATTAAAAATTCGTATTCTCACTTCAAAACACTTATAAAACTATGCTTTTTTTTACTTTAAAAATTACACTACTTTTTTTCATGCATTGTTAACTCACTCTGGTATTAAAATTTCGTATTCTCACTTCAAAAGATATCTAAAACTATGCTTTTTTTTACTTTAAAAATTACACTACTTTTTTTCATACATTGTTAACTCACTCTGGTATTAAAATTTCGTATTCTCACTTCAAAAGATATCTAAAACTATGCTTTTTTTTACTTTAAAAATTACACTACTTTTTTTCATTCATTGTTAACTCACTCTGGTATTAAAATTTCGTATTCTCACTTCAAAACACTTATAAAACTATGCTTTTTTTTACTTTAAAAATTACACTACTTTTTTTCATACATTGTTAACTCACTCTGGTATTAAAATTTCGTATTCTCACTTCAAAAGATATCTAAAACTATGCTTTTTTTTACTTTAAAAATTACACTACTTTTTTTCATTCATTGTTAACTCACTCTGGTATTAAAATTTCGTATTCTCACTTCAAAAGATATCTAAAACTATGCTTTTTTTTACTTTAAAAATTACACTACTTTTTTTCATTCATTGTTAACTCACTCTGGTATTAAAATTTCGTATTCTCACTTCAAAACACTTATAAAACTATGCTTTTTTTACTTTAAAAATTACACTACTTTTTTTCATACATTGTTAACTCACTCTGGTATTAAAATTTCGTATTCTCACTTCAAAAGATATCTAAAACTATGCTTTTTTTTACTTTAAAAATTACACTACTTTTTTTCATACATTGTTAACTCACTCTGGTATTAAAATTTCGTATTCTCACTTCAAAAGATATCTAAAACTATGCTTTTTTTTACTTTAAAAATTACACTACTTTTTTTCATACATTGTTAACTCACTCTGGTATTAAAATTTCGTATTCTCACTTCAAAAGATATCTAAAACTATGCTTTTTTTTACTTTAAAAATTACACTACTTTTTTTCATTCATTGTTAACTCACTCTGGTATTAAAATTTCGTATTCTCACTTCAAAAGATATCTAAAACTATGCTTTTTTTTACTTTAAAAATTACACTACTTTTTTTCATACATTGTTAACTCACTCTGGTATTAAAATTTCGTATTCTCACTTCAAAAGATATCTAAAACTATGCTTTTTTTTACTTTAAAAATTACACTACTTTTTTTCATACATTGTTAACTCACTCTGGTATTAAAATTTCGTATTCTCACTTCAAAACACTTATAAAACTATGCTTTTTTTACTTTAAAAATTACACTACTTTTTTTCATTCATTGTTAACTCACTCTGGTATTAAAATTTCGTATTCTCACTTCAAAAGATATCTAAAACTATGCTTTTTTTACTTTAAAAATTACACTACTTTTTTTCATTCATTGTTAACTCACTCTGGTATTAAAATTTCGTATTCTCACTTCAAAAGATATCTAAAACTATGCTTTTTTTTACTTTAAAAATTACACTACTTTTTTTCATTCATTGTTAACTCACTCTGGTATAAAAATTTCGTATTCTCACTTCAAAACACTTATAAAACTATGCTTTTTTTACTTTAAAAATTACACTACTTTTTTTCATACATTGTTAACTCACTCTGGTATTAAAATTTCGTATTCTCACTTCAAAAGATATCTAAAACTATGCTTTTTTTTACTTTAAAAATTACACTACTTTTTTTCATTCATTTTTAACTCACTCTGGTATTAAAATTTCGTATTCTCACTTCAAAAGATATCTAAAACTATGCTTTTTTTTACTTTAAAAATTACACTACTTTTTTTCATACATTGTTAACTCACTCTGGTATTAAAATTTCGTATTCTCACTTCAAAAGATATCTAAAACTATGCTTTTTTTTACTTTAAAAATTACACTACTTTTTTTCATACATTGTTAACTCACTCTGGTATTAAAATTTCGTATTCTCACTTCAAAAGATATCTAAAACTATGCTTTTTTTTACTTTAAAAATTACACTACTTTTTTTCATACATTGTTAACTCACTCTGGTATTAAAATTTCGTATTCTCACTTCAAAAGATATCTAAAACTATGCTTTTTTTTACTTTAAAAATTACACTACTTTTTTTCATACATTGTTAACTCACTCTGGTATTAAAATTTCGTATTCTCACTTCAAAAGATATCTAAAACTATGCTTTTTTTTACTTTAAAAATTACACTACTTTTTTTCATTCATTGTTAACTCACTCTGGTATTAAAATTTCGTATTCTCACTTCAAAAGATATCTAAAACTATGCTTTTTTTTACTTTAAAAATTACACTACTTTTTTTCATACATTGTTAACTCACTCTGGTATTAAAATTTCGTATTCTCACTTCAAAAGATATCTAAAACTATGCTTTTTTTTACTTTAAAAATTACACTACTTTTTTTCATTCATTGTTAACTCACTCTGGTATTAAAATTTCGTATTCTCACTTCAAAAGATATCTAAAACTATGCTTTTTTTTACTTTAAAAATTACACTACTTTTTTTCATACATTGTTAACTCACTCTGGTATTAAAATTTCGTATTCTCACTTCAAAAGATATCTAAAACTATGCTTTTTTTTACTTTAAAAATTACACTACTTTTTTTCATTCATTGTTAACTCACTCTGGTATTAAAATTTCGTATTCTCACTTCAAAACACTTATAAAACTATGCTTTTTTTACTTCAAAAATTACACTACTTTTTTTCATACATTGTTAACTCACTCTGGTATTAAAATTTCGTATTCTCACTTCAAAAGATATCTAAAACTATGCTTTTTTTTACTTTAAAAATTACACTACTTTTTTTCATGCATTGTTAACTCACTCTGGTATTAAAATTTCGTATTCTCACTTCAAAACATATCTAAAACTATGCTTTTTTTTACTTTAAAAATTACACTACTTTTTTTCATACATTGTTAACTCACTCTGGTATTAAAATTTCGTATTCTCACTTCAAAAGATATCTAAAACTATGCTTTTTTTTACTTTAAAAATTACACTACTTTTTTTCATTCATTGTTAACTCACTCTGGTATTAAAATTTCGTATTCTCACTTCAAAAGATATCTAAAACTATGCTTTTTTTTACTTTAAAAATTACACTACTTTTTTTCATACATTGTTAACTCACTCTGGTATTAAAATTTCGTATTTTCACTTCAAAAGATATCTAAAACTATGCTTTTTTTTACTTTAAAAATTACACTACTTTTTTTCATTCATTGTTAACTCACTCTGGTATTAAAATTTCGTATTCTCACTTCAAAACACTTATAAAACTATGCTTTTTTTACTTCAAAAATTACACTACTTTTTTTCATACATTGTTAACTCACTCTGGTATTAAAATTTCGTATTCTCACTTCAAAAGATATCTAAAACTATGCTTTTTTTTACTTTAAAAATTACACTACTTTTTTTCATACATTGTTAACTCACTCTGGTATTAAAATTTCGTATTTTCACTTCAAAACACTTATAAAACTATGCTTTTTTTACTTTAAAAATTACACTACTTTTTTTCATACATTGTTAACTCACTCTGGTATTAAAATTTCGTATTCTCACTTCAAAACACTTATAAAACTATGCTTTTTTTTACTTTAAAAATTACACTACTTTTTTTCATACATTGTTAACTCACTCTGGTATTAAAATTTCGTATTCTCACTTCAAAAGATATCTAAAACTATGCTTTTTTTACTTTAAAAATTACACTACTTTTTTTCATACATTGTTAACTCACTCTGGTATTAAAATTTCGTATTCTCACTTCAAAACACTTATAAAACTATGCTTTTTTTACTTTAAAAATTACACTACTTTTTTTCATACATTGTTAACTCACTCTGGTATTAAAATTTCGTATTCTCACTTCAAAAGATATCTAAAACTATGCTTTTTTTTACTTTAAAAATTACACTACTTTTTTTCATTCATTGTTAACTCACTCTGGTATTAAAATTTCGTATTCTCACTTCAAAAGATATCTAAAACTATGCTTTTTTTTACTTTAAAAATTACACTACTTTTTTTCATACATTGTTAACTCACTCTGGTATTAAAATTTCGTATTCTCACTTCAAAACACTTATAAAACTATGCTTTTTTTACTTTAAAAATTACACTACTTTTTTTCATTCATTGTTAACTCACTCTGGTATTAAAATTTCGTATTCTCACTTCAAAACACTTATAAAACTATGCTTTTTTTTCTTTATAAATTACACTACTTTTTTTCATTCATTGTTAACTCACTCTGGTATTAAAATTTCGTATTCTCACTTCAAAAGATATCTAAAACTATGCTTTTTTTTACTTTAAAAATTACACTACTTTTTTTCATTCATTGTTAACTCACTCTGGTATTAAAATTTCGTATTCTCACTTCAAAACACTTATAAAACTATGCTTTTTTTACTTTAAAAATTACACTACTTTTTTTCATTCATTGTTAACTCACTCTGGTATTAAAATTTCGTATTCTCACTTCAAAAGATATCTAAAACTATGCTTTTTTTTACTTTAAAAATTACACTACTTTTTTTCATTCATTGTTAACTCACTCTGGTATTAAAATTTCGTATTCTCACTTCAAAAGATATCTAAAACTATGCTTTTTTTTACTTTAAAAATTACACTACTTTTTTTCATGCATTGTTAACTCACTCTGGTATTAAAATTTCGTATTCTCACTTCAAAACACTTATAAAACTATGCTTTTTTTACTTTAAAAATTACACTACTTTTTTTCATACATTGTTAACTCACTCTGGTATTAAAATTTCGTATTCTCACTTCAAAACACTTATAAAACTATGCTTTTTTTACTTTAAAAATTACACTACTTTTTTTCATACATTGTTAACTCACTCTGGTATTAAAATTTCGTATTCTCACTTCAAAACACTTATAAAACTATGCTTTTTTTACTTTAAAAATTACACTACTTTTTTTCATACATTGTTAACTCACTCTGGTATTAAAATTTCGTATTCTCACTTCAAAAGATATCTAAAACTATGCTTTTTTTACTTTAAAAATTACACTACTTTTTTTCATACATTGTTAACTCACTCTGGTATTAAAATTTCGTATTCTCACTTCAAAACACTTATAAAACTATGCTTTTTTTACTTTAAAAATTACACTACTTTTTTTCATACATTGTTAACTCACTCTGGTATTAAAATTTCGTATTCTCACTTCAAAACACTTATAAAACTATGCTTTTTTTACTTTAAAAATTACACTACTTTTTTTCATACATTGTTAACTCACTCTGGTATTAAAATTTCGTATTCTCACTTCAAAAGATATCTAAAACTATGCTTTTTTTACTTTAAAAATTACACTACTTTTTTTCATACATTGTTAACTCACTCTGGTATTAAAATTTCGTATTCTCACTTCAAAACACTTATAAAACTATGCTTTTTTTACTTTAAAAATTACACTACTTTTTTTCATACATTGTTAACTCACTCTGGTATTAAAATTTCGTATTCTCACTTCAAAAGATATCTAAAACTATGCTTTTTTTACTTTAAAAATTACACTACTTTTTTTCATACATTGTTAACTCACTCTGGTATTAAAATTTCGTATTCTCACTTCAAAACACTTATAAAACTATGCTTTTTTTTACTTTAAAAATTACACTACTTTTTTTCATACATTGTTAACTCACTCTGGTATTAAAATTTCGTATTCTCACTTCAAAACACTTATAAAACTATGCTTTTTTTACTTTAAAAATTACACTACTTTTTTTCATACATTGTTAACTCACTCTGGTATTAAAATTTCGTATTCTCACTTCAAAAGATATCTAAAACTATGCTTTTTTTTACTTTAAAAATTACAACTACTTTTTTTCATGCATTGTTAACTCACTCTGGTATTAAAATTTCGTATTCTCACTTCAAAAGATATCTAAAACTATGCTTTTTTTTACTTTAAAAATTACACTACTTTTTTTCATACATTGTTAACTCACTCTGGTATTAAAATTTCGTATTCTCACTTCAAAAGATATCTAAAACTATGCTTTTTTTTACTTTAAAAATTACACTACTTTTTTTCATACATTGTTAACTCACTCTGGTATTAAAATTTCGTATTCTCACTTCAAAAGATATCTAAAACTATGCTTTTTTTTACTTTAAAAATTACACTACTTTTTTTCATACATTGTTAACTCACTCTGGTATTAAAATTTCGTATTCTCACTTCAAAAGATATCTAAAACTATGCTTTTTTTTACTTTAAAAATTACACTACTTTTTTTCATACATTGTTAACTCACTCTGGTATTAAAATTTCGTATTCTCACTTCAAAACACTTATAAAACTATGCTTTTTTTACTTTAAAAATTACACTACTTTTTTTCATACATTGTTAACTCACTCTGGTATTAAAATTTCGTATTCTCACTTCAAAAGATATCTAAAACTATGCTTTTTTTTACTTTAAAAATTACACTACTTTTTTTCATTCATTTTTAACTCACTCTGGTATTAAAATTTCGTATTCTCACTTCAAAAGATATCTAAAACTATGCTTTTTTTTACTTTAAAAATTACACTACTTTTTTTCATACATTGTTAACTCACTCTGGTATTAAAATTTCGTATTCTCACTTCAAAACACTTATAAAACTATGCTTTTTTTTACTTTAAAAATTACACTACTTTTTTTCATACATTGTTAACTCACTCTGGTATTAAAATTTCGTATTCTCACTTCAAAACACTTATAAAACTATGCTTTTTTTACTTTAAAAATTACACTACTTTTTTTCATACATTGTTAACTCACTCTGGTATTAAAATTTCGTATTCTCACTTCAAAAGATATCTAAAACTATGCTTTTTTTTACTTTAAAAATTACACTACTTTTTTTCATACATTGTTAACTCACTCTGGTATTAAAATTTCGTATTCTCACTTCAAAACACTTATAAAACTATGCTTTTTTTACTTTAAAAATTACACTACTTTTTTTCATACATTGTTAACTCACTCTGGTATTAAAATTTCGTATTCTCACTTCAAAACACTTATAAAACTATGCTTTTTTTTACTTTAAAAATTACACTACTTTTTTTCATACATTGTTAACTCACTCTGGTATTAAAATTTCGTATTCTCACTTCAAAAGATATCTAAAACTATGCTTTTTTTTACTTTAAAAATTACACTACTTTTTTTCATACATTGTTAACTCACTCTGGTATTAAAATTTCGTATTCTCACTTCAAAACACTTATAAAACTATGCTTTTTTTTACTTTAAAAATTACACTACTTTTTTTCATACATTGTTAACTCACTCTGGTATTAAAATTTCGTATTCTCACTTCAAAAGATATCTAAAACTATGCTTTTTTTTACTTTAAAAATTACACTACTTTTTTTCATTCATTTTTAACTCACTCTGGTATTAAAATTTCGTATTCTCACTTCAAAAGATATCTAAAACTATGTTTTTTTTACTTTAAAAATTATACTACTTTTTTTCATTCATTGTTAACTCACTCTGGTATTAAAATTTCGTATTCTCACTTCAAAACACTTATAAAACTATGCTTTTTTTACTTTAAAAATTACACTACTTTTTTTCATACATTGTTAACTCACTCTGGTATTAAAATTTCGTATTCTCACTTCAAAAGATATCTAAAACTATGCTTTTTTTTACTTTAAAAATTACACTACTTTTTTTCATACATTGTTAACTCACTCTGGTATTAAAATTTCGTATTCTCACTTCAAAACACTTATAAAACTATGCTTTTTTTTACTTTAAAAATTACACTACTTTTTTTCATACATTGTTAACTCACTCTGGTATTAAAATTTCGTATTCTCACTTCAAAACACTTATAAAACTATGCTTTTTTTACTTTAAAAATTACACTACTTTTTTTCATACATTGTTAACTCACTCTGGTATTAAAATTTCGTATTCTCACTTCAAAAGATATCTAAAACTATGCTTTTTTTTACTTTAAAAATTACACTACTTTTTTTCATACATTGTTAACTCACTCTGGTATTAAAATTTCGTATTCTCACTTCAAAAGATATCTAAAACTATGCTTTTTTTTACTTTAAAAATTACACTACTTTTTTTCATACATTGTTAACTCACTCTGGTATTAAAATTTCGTATTCTCACTTCAAAAGATATCTAAAACTATGCTTTTTTTTACTTTAAAAATTACACTACTTTTTTTCATTCATTGTTAACTCACTCTGGTATTAAAATTTCGTATTCTCACTTCAAAAGATATCTAAAACTATGCTTTTTTTTACTTTAAAAATTACACTACTTTTTTTCATACATTGTTAACTCACTCTGGTATTAAAATTTCGTATTCTCACTTCAAAAGATATCTAAAACTATGCTTTTTTTTACTTTAAAAATTACACTACTTTTTTTCATGCATTGTTAACTCACTCTGGTATTAAAATTTCGTATTCTCACTTCAAAACACTTATAAAACTATGCTTTTTTTACTTTAAAAATTACACTACTTTTTTTCATACATTGTGAACTCACTCTGGTATTAAAATTTCGTATTCTCACTTCAAAAGATATCTAAAACTATGCTTTTTTTACTTTAAAAATTACACTACTTTTTTTCATACATTGTTAACTCACTCTGGTATTAAAATTTCGTATTCTCACTTCAAAACACTTATAAAACTATGCTTTTTTTTACTTTAAAAATTACACTACTTTTTTTCATACATTGTTAACTCACTCTGGTATTAAAATTTCGTATTCTCACTTCAAAACACTTATAAAACTATGCTTTTTTTACTTTAAAAATTACACTACTTTTTTTCATACATTGTTAACTCACTCTGGTATTAAAATTTCGTATTCTCACTTCAAAAGATATCTAAAACTATGCTTTTTTTTACTTTAAAAATTACACTACTTTTTTTCATGCATTGTTAACTCACTCTGGTATTAAAATTTCGTATTCTCACTTCAAAACACTTATAAAACTATGCTTTTTTTACTTTAAAAATTACACTACTTTTTTTCATACATTGTTAACTCACTCTGGTATTAAAATTTCGTATTCTCACTTCAAAAGATATCTAAAACTATGCTTTTTTTTACTTTAAAAATTACACTACTTTTTTTCATTCATTTTTAACTCACTCTGGTATTAAAATTTCGTATTCTCACTTCAAAAGATATCTAAAACTATGCTTTTTTTTACTTTAAAAATTACACTACTTTTTTTCATTCATTGTTAACTCACTCTGGTATTAAAATTTCGTATTCTCACTTCAAAACACTTATAAAACTATGCTTTTTTTTACTTTAAAAATTACACTACTTTTTTTCATACATTGTTAACTCACTCTGGTATTAAAATTTCGTATTCTCACTTCAAAAGATATCTAAAACTATGCTTTTTTTTACTTTAAAAATTACACTACTTTTTTTCATACATTGTTAACTCACTCTGGTATTAAAATTTCGTATTCTCACTTCAAAAGATATCTAAAACTATGCTTTTTTTACTTTAAAAATTACACTACTTTTTTTCATACATTGTTAACTCACTCTGGTATTAAAATTTCGTATTCTCACTTCAAAACACTTATAAAACTTTGCTTTTTTTACTTTAAAAATTACACTACTTTTTTTCATACATTGTTAACTCACTCTGGTATTAAAATTTCGTATTCTCACTTCAAAAGATATCTAAAACTATGCTTTTTTTTACTTTAAAAATTACACTACTTTTTTTCATGCATTGTTAACTCACTCTGGTATTAAAATTTCGTATTCTCACTTCAAAACACTTATAAAACTATGCTTTTTTTACTTTAAAAATTACACTACTTTTTTTCATACATTGTTAACTCACTCTGGTATTAAAATTTCGTATTCTCACTTCAAAAGATATCTAAAACTATGCTTTTTTTTACTTTAAAAATTACACTACTTTTTTTCATTCATTTTTAACTCACTCTGGTATTAAAATTTCGTATTCTCACTTCAAAAGATATCTAAAACTATGCTTTTTTTTACTTTAAAAATTACACTACTTTTTTTCATTCATTGTTAACTCACTCTGGTATTAAAATTTCGTATTCTCACTTCAAAAGATATCTAAAACTATGCTTTTTTTACTTTAAAAATTACACTACTTTTTTTCATTCATTGTTAACTCACTCTGGTATTAAAATTTCGTATTCTCACTTCAAAAGATATCTAAAACTATGCTTTTTTTTACTTTAAAAATTACACTACTTTTTTTCATGCATTGTTAACTCACTCTGGTATTAAAATTTCGTATTCTCACTTCAAAAGATATCTAAAACTATGCTTTTTTTACTTTAAAAATTACACTACTTTTTTTCATACATTGTTAACTCACTCTGGTATTAAAATTTCGTATTCTCACTTCAAAAGATATCTAAAACTATGCTTTTTTTTACTTTAAAAATTACACTACTTTTTTTCATGCATTGTTAACTCACTCTGGTATTAAAATTTCGTATTCTCACTTCTAAAGATATCTAAAACTATGCTTTTTTTACTTTAAAAATTACACTACTTTTTTTCATTCATTGTTAACTCACTCTGGTATTAAAATTTCGTATTCTCACTTCAAAAGATATCTAAAACTATGCTTTTTTTTACTTTAAAAATTACACTACTTTTTTTCATGCATTGTTAACTCACTCTGGTATTAAAATTTCGTATTCTCACTTCTAAAGATATCTAAAACTATGCTTTTTTTACTTTAAAAATTACACTACTTTTTTTCATGCATTGTTAACTCACTCTGGTATTAAAATTTCGTATTCTCACTTCAAAACACTTATAAAACTATGCTTTTTTTACTTTAAAAATTACACTACTTTTTTTCATACATTGTTAACTCACTCTGGTATTAAAATTTCGTATTCTCACTTCAAAAGATATCTAAAACTATGCTTTTTTTTACTTTAAAAATTACACTACTTTTTTTCATTCATTTTTAACTCACTCTGGTATTAAAATTTCGTATTCTCACTTCAAAAGATATCTAAAACTATGCTTTTTTTTACTTTAAAAATTACACTACTTTTTTTCATACATTGTTAACTCACTCTGGTATTAAAATTTCGTATTCTCACTTCAAAAGATATCTAAAACTATGCTTTTTTTTACTTTAAAAATTACACTACTTTTTTTCATACATTGTTAACTCACTCTGGTATTAAAATTTCGTATTCTCACTTCTAAAGATATCTAAAACTATGCTTTTTTTACTTTAAAAATTACACTACTTTTTTTCATGCATTGTTAACTCACTCTGGTATTAAAATTTCGTATTCTCACTTCAAAACACTTATAAAACTATGCTTTTTTTACTTTAAAAATTACACTACTTTTTTTCATACATTGTTAACTCACTCTGGTATTAAAATTTCGTATTCTCACTTCAAAAGATATCTAAAACTATGCTTTTTTTTACTTTAAAAATTACACTACTTTTTTTCATTCATTGTTAACTCACTCTGGTATTAAAATTTCGTATTCTCACTTCAAAACACTTATAAAACTTTGCTTTTTTTACTTTAAAAATTACACTACTTTTTTTCATACATTGTTAACTCACTCTGGTATTAAAATTTCGTATTCTCACTTCAAAACACTTATAAAACTATGCTTTTTTTTACTTTAAAAATTACACTACTTTTTTTCATTCATTTTTAACTCACTCTGGTATTAAAATTTCGTATTCTCACTTCAAAACACTTATAAAACTATGCTTTTTTTACTTTAAAAATTACACTACTTTTTTTCATACATTGTTAACTCACTCTGGTATTAAAATTTCGTATTCTCACTTCAAAAGATATCTAAAACTATGCTTTTTTTTACTTTAAAAATTACACTACTTTTTTTCATACATTGTTAACTCACTCTGGTATTAAAATTTCGTATTCTCACTTCAAAACACTTATAAAACTATGCTTTTTTTTACTTTAAAAATTACACTACTTTTTTTCATACATTGTTAACTCACTCTGGTATTAAAATTTCGTATTCTCACTTCAAAAGATATCTAAAACTATGCTTTTTTTTACTTTAAAAATTACACTACTTTTTTTCATGCATTGTTAACTCACTCTGGTATTAAAATTTCGTATTCTCACTTCTAAAGATATCTAAAACTATGCTTTTTTTACTTTAAAAATTACACTACTTTTTTTCATGCATTGTTAACTCACTCTGGTATTAAAATTTCGTATTCTCACTTCAAAAGATATCTAAAACTATGCTTTTTTTTCTTTAAAAATTACACTACTTTTTTTCATACATTGTTAACTCACTCTGGTATTAAAATTTCGTATTCTCACTTCAAAAGATATCTAAAACTATGCTTTTTTTTACTTTAAAAATTACACTACTTTTTTTCATTCATTTTTAACTCACTCTGGTATTAAAATTTCGTATTCTCACTTCAAAAGATATCTAAAACTATGCTTTTTTTTACTTTAAAAATTACACTACTTTTTTTCATGCATTGTGAACTCACTCTGGTATTAAAATTTCGTATTCTCACTTCAAAAGATATCTAAAACTATGCTTTTTTTTACTTTAAAAATTACACTACTTTTTTTCATACATTGTTAACTCACTCTGGTATTAAAATTTCGTATTCTCACTTCAAAAGATATCTAAAACTATGCTTTTTTTTACTTTAAAAATTACACTACTTTTTTTCATACATTGTTAACTCACTCTGGTATTAAAATTTCGTATTCTCACTTCAAAAGATATCTAAAACTATGCTTTTTTTTACTTTAAAAATTACACTACTTTTTTTCATACATTGTTAACTCACTCTGGTATTAAAATTTCGTATTCTCACTTCAAAAGATATCTAAAACTATGCTTTTTTTTACTTTAAAAATTACACTACTTTTTTTCATTCATTGTTAACTCACTCTGGTATTAAAATTTCGTATTCTCACTTCAAAACACTTATAAAACTATGCTTTTTTTTACTTTAAAAATTACACTACTTTTTTTCATACATTGTTAACTCACTCTGGTATTAAAATTTCGTATTCTCACTTCAAAAGATATCTAAAACTATGCTTTTTTTTACTTTAAAAATTACACTACTTTTTTTCATTCATTGTTAACTCACTCTGGTATTAAAATTTCGTATTCTCACTTCAAAAGATATCTAAAACTATGCTTTTTTTTACTTTAAAAATTACACTACTTTTTTTCATTCATTGTTAACTCACTCTGGTATTAAAATTTCGTATTCTCACTTCAAAAGATATCTAAAACTATGCTTTTTTTTACTTTAAAAATTACACTACTTTTTTTCATACATTGTTAACTCACTCTGGTATTAAAATTTCGTATTCTCACTTCAAAAGATATCTAAAACTATGCTTTTTTTTCTTTATAAATTACACTACTTTTTTTCATACATTGTTAACTCACTCTGGTATTAAAATTTCGTATTCTCACTTCAAAAGATATCTAAAACTATGCTTTTTTTTACTTTAAAAATTACACTACTTTTTTTCATTCATTGTTAACTCACTCTGGTATTAAAATTTCGTATTTTCACTTCAAAAGATATCTAAAACTATGCTTTTTTTTCTTTATAAATTACACTACTTTTTTTCATTCATTGTTAACTCACTCTGGTATTAAAATTTCGTATTCTCACTTCAAAAGATATCTAAAACTATGCTTTTTTTTACTTTAAAAATTACACTACTTTTTTTCATTCATTGTTAACTCACTCTGGTATTAAAATTTCGTATTCTCACTTCAAAAGATATCTAAAACTATGCTTTTTTTTACTTTAAAAATTACACTACTTTTTTTCATTCATTGTTAACTCACTCTGGTATAAAAATTTCGTATTCTCACTTCAAAACACTTATAAAACTATGCTTTTTTTACTTTAAAAATTACACTACTTTTTTTCATACATTGTTAACTCACTCTGGTATTAAAATTTCGTATTCTCACTTCAAAAGATATCTAAAACTATGCTTTTTTTTACTTTAAAAATTACACTACTTTTTTTCATACATTGTTAACTCACTCTGGTATTAAAATTTCGTATTTTCACTTCAAAAGATATCTAAAACTATGCTTTTTTTTACTTTAAAAATTACACTACTTTTTTTCATACATTGTTAACTCACTCTGGTATTAAAATTTCGTATTCTCACTTCAAAAGATATCTAAAACTATGCTTTTTTTTACTTTGAAAATTACACTACTTTTTTTCATACATTGTTAACTCACTCTGGTATTAAAATTTCGTATTCTCACTTCAAAAGATATCTAAAACTATGCTTTTTTTTACTTTAAAAATTACACTACTTTTTTTCATTCATTTTTAACTCACTCTGGTATTAAAATTTCGTATTCTCACTTCAAAAGATATCTAAAACTATGCTTTTTTTTACTTTAAAAATTACACTACTTTTTTTCATACATTGTTAACTCACTCTGGTATTAAAATTTCGTATTCTCACTTCAAAAGATATCTAAAACTATTCTTTTTTTACTTTAAAAATTACACTACTTTTTTTCATACATTGTTAACTCACTCTGGTATTAAAATTTCGTATTCTCACTTCAAAAGATATCTAAAACTATGCTTTTTTTACTTTAAAAATTACACTACTTTTTTTCATACATTGTTAACTCACTCTGGTATTAAAATTTCGTATTCTCATATCAAAAGATATCTAAAACTATGCTTTTTTTACTTTAAAAATTACACTACTTTTTTTCATACATTGTTAACTCACTCTGGTATTAAAATTTCGTATTCTCACTTCAAAAGATATCTAAAACTATGCTTTTTTTTACTTTAAAAATTACACTACTTTTTTTCATTCATTGTTTACTCACTCTGGTATTAAAATTTCGTATTCTCACTTCAAAAGATATCTAAAACTATGCTTTTTTTTACTTTAAAAATTACACTACTTTTTTTCATACATTGTTAACTCACTCTGGTATTAAAATTTCGTATTCTCACTTCAAAAGATATCTAAAACTATGCTTTTTTTTACTTTAAAAATTACACTACTTTTTTTCATACATTGTTAACTCACTCTGGTATTAAAATTTCGTATTCTCACTTCAAAAGATATCTAAAACTATGCTTTTTTTTACTTTAAAAATTACACTACTTTTTTTCATACATTGTTAACTCACTCTGGTATTAAAATTTCGTATTTTCACTTCAAAAGATATCTAAAACTATGCTTTTTTTTACTTTAAAAATTACACTACTTTTTTTCATTCATTGTTAACTCACTCTGGTATTAAAATTTCGTATTCTCACTTCAAAACACTTATAAAACTATGCTTTTTTTACTTTAAAAATTACACTACTTTTTTTCATACATTGTTAACTCACTCTGGTATTAAAATTTCGTATTCTCACTTCAAAAGATATCTAAAACTATGCTTTTTTTTACTTTAAAAATTACACTACTTTTTTTCATTCATTGTTAACTCACTCTGGTATTAAAATTTCGTATTCTCACTTCAAAAGATATCTAAAACTATGCTTTTTTTTACTTTAAAAATTACACTACTTTTTTTCATACATTGTTAACTCACTCTGGTATTAAAATTTCGTATTCTCACTTCAAAAGATATCTAAAACTATGCTTTTTTTTACTTTAAAAATTACACTACTTTTTTTCATTCATTGTTAACTCACTCTGGTATTAAAATTTCGTATTCTCACTTCAAAACACTTATAAAACTATGCTTTTTTTACTTTAAAAATTACACTACTTTTTTTCATACATTGTTAACTCACTCTGGTATTAAAATTTCGTATTCTCACTTCAAAAGATATCTAAAACTATGCTTTTTTTTCTTTATAAATTACACTACTTTTTTTCATGCATTGTTAACTCACTCTGGTATTAAAATTTCGTATTCTCACTTCAAAAGATATCTAAAACTATGCTTTTTTTTCTTTATAAATTACACTACTTTTTTTCATTCATTGTTAACTCACTCTGGTATTAAAATTTCGTATTCTCACTTCAAAAGATATCTAAAACTATGCTTTTTTTTACTTTAAAAATTACACTACTTTTTTTCATGCATTGTTAACTCACTCTGGTATTAAAATTTCGTATTCTCACTTCAAAACACTTATAAAACTATGCTTTTTTTACTTTAAAAATTACACTACTTTTTTTCATTCATTGTTAACTCACTCTGGTATTAAAATTTCGTATTCTCACTTCAAAAGATATCTAAAACTATGCTTTTTTTTACTTTAAAAATTACACTACTTTTTTTCATTCATTGTTAACTCACTCTGGTATTAAAATTTCGTATTCTCACTTCAAAACACTTATAAAACTATGCTTTTTTTTACTTTAAAAATTACACTACTTTTTTTCATACATTGTTAACTCACTCTGGTATTAAAATTTCGTATTCTCACTTCAAAAGATATCTAAAACTATGCTTTTTTTTCTTTAAAAATTACACTACTTTTTTTCATTCATTGTTAACTCACTCTGGTATTAAAATTTCGTATTCTCACTTCAAAAGATATCTAAAACTATGCTTTTTTTTACTTTAAAAATTACACTACTTTTTTTCATGCATTGTTAACTCACTCTGGTATTAAAATTTCGTATTCTCACTTCAAAACACTTATAAAACTTTGCTTTTTTTACTTTAAAAATTACACTACTTTTTTTCATACATTGTTAACTCACTCTGGTATTAAAATTTCGTATTCTCACTTCAAAAGATATCTAAAACTATGCTTTTTTTTCTTTATAAATTACACTACTTTTTTTCATTCATTGTTAACTCACTCTGGTATTAAAATTTCGTATTCTCACTTCAAAAGATATCTAAAACTATGCTTTTTTTTACTTTAAAAATTACACTACTTTTTTTCATACATTGTTAACTCACTCTGGTATTAAAATTTCGTATTCTCACTTCAAAAGATATCTAAAACTATGCTTTTTTTTACTTTAAAAATTACACTACTTTTTTTCATACATTGTTAACTCACTCTGGTATTAAAATTTCGTATTTTCACTTCAAAAGATATCTAAAACTATGCTTTTTTTTACTTTAAAAATTACACTACTTTTTTTCATTCATTGTTAACTCACTCTGGTATTAAAATTTCGTATTCTCACTTCAAAACACTTATAAAACTATGCTTTTTTTACTTTAAAAATTACACTACTTTTTTTCATACATTGTTAACTCACTCTGGTATTAAAATTTCGTATTCTCACTTCAAAACACTTATAAAACTATGCTTTTTTTACTTTAAAAATTACACTACTTTTTTTCATTCATTGTTAACTCACTCTGGTATTAAAATTTCGTATTCTCACTTCAAAACACTTATAAAACTATGCTTTTTTTACTTTAAAAATTACACTACTTTTTTTCATTCATTGTTAACTCACTCTGGTATTAAAATTTCGTATTCTCACTTCTAAAGATATCTAAAACTATGCTTTTTTTTACTTTAAAAATTACACTACTTTTTTTCATACATTGTTAACTCACTCTGGTATTAAAATTTCGTATTCTCACTTCAAAAGATATCTAAAACTATGCTTTTTTTTACTTTAAAAATTACACTACTTTTTTTCATTCATTGTTTACTCACTCTGGTATTAAAATTTCGTATTCTCACTTCAAAAGATATCTAAAACTATGCTTTTTTTTACTTTAAAAATTACACTACTTTTTTTCATTCATTGTTAACTCACTCTGGTATTAAAATTTCGTATTCTCACTTCAAAACACTTATAAAACTATGCTTTTTTTACTTTAAAAATTACACTACTTTTTTTCATTCATTGTTAACTCACTCTGGTATTAAAATTTCGTATTCTCACTTCAAAACACTTATAAAACTATGCTTTTTTTTACTTTAAAAATTACACTACTTTTTTTCATTCATTGTTAACTCACTCTGGTATTAAAATTTCGTATTCTCACTTCAAAAGATATCTAAAACTATGCTTTTTTTTACTTTAAAAATTACACTACTTTTTTTCATACATTGTTAACTCACTCTGGTATTAAAATTTCGTATTCTCACTTCAAAAGATATCTAAAACTATGCTTTTTTTTACTTTAAAAATTACACTACTTTTTTTCATTCATTGTTAACTCACTCTGGTATTAAAATTTCGTATTCTCACTTCAAAACACTTATAAAACTATGCTTTTTTTACTTTAAAAATTACACTACTTTTTTTCATTCATTGTTAACTCACTCTGGTATTAAAATTTCGTATTCTCACTTCAAAACACTTATAAAACTATGCTTTTTTTACTTTAAAAATTACACTACTTTTTTTCATTCATTGTTAACTCACTCTGGTATTAAAATTTCGTATTCTCACTTCAAAAGATATCTAAAACTATGCTTTTTTTTACTTTAAAAATTACACTACTTTTTTTCATGCATTGTTAACTCACTCTGGTATTAAAATTTCGTATTCTCACTTCAAAAGATATCTAAAACTATGCTTTTTTTTACTTTAAAAATTACACTACTTTTTTTCATACATTGTTAACTCACTCTGGTATTAAAATTTCGTATTCTCACTTCAAAAGATATCTAAAACTATGCTTTTTTTTACTTTAAAAATTACACTACTTTTTTTCATTCATTGTTAACTCACTCTGGTATTAAAATTTCGTATTCTCACTTCAAAAGATATCTAAAACTATGCTTTTTTTTACTTTAAAAATTACACTACTTTTTTTCATACATTGTTAACTCACTCTGGTATTAAAATTTCGTATTCTCACTTCAAAAGATATCTAAAACTATGCTTTTTTTTACTTTAAAAATTACACTACTTTTTTTCATTCATTGTTAACTCACTCTGGTATTAAAATTTCGTATTCTCACTTCAAAAGATATCTAAAACTATGCTTTTTTTTACTTTAAAAATTACACTACTTTTTTTCATACATTGTTAACTCACTCTGGTATTAAAATTTCGTATTCTCACTTCAAAACACTTATAAAACTATGCTTTTTTTTACTTTAAAAATTACACAACTTTTTTTCATTCATTGTTAACTCACTCTGGTATTAAAATTTCGTATTCTCACTTCAAAAGATATCTAAAACTATGCTTTTTTTTACTTTAAAAATTACACTACTTTTTTTCATACATTGTTAACTCACTCTGGTATTAAAATTTCGTATTCTCACTTCAAAAGATATCTAAAACTATGCTTTTTTTTCTTTAAAAATTACACTACTTTTTTTCATTCATTGTTAACTCACTCTGGTATTAAAATTTCGTATTCTCACTTCAAAACACTTATAAAACTATGCTTTTTTTACTTTAAAAATTACACTACTTTTTTTCATGCATTGTTAACTCACTCTGGTATTAAAATTTCGTATTCTCACTTCAAAAGATATCTAAAACTATGCTTTTTTTTACTTTAAAAATTACACTACTTTTTTTCATTCATTGTTAACTCACTCTGGTATTAAAATTTCGTATTCTCACTTCAAAACACTTATAAAACTATGCTTTTTTTACTTTAAAAATTACACTACTTTTTTTCATTCATTGTTAACTCACTCTGGTATTAAAATTTCGTATTCTCACTTCAAAAGATATCTAAAACTATGCTTTTTTTACTTTAAAAATTACACTACTATTTTTCATACATTGTTAACTCACTCTGGTATTAAAATTTCGTATTCTCACTTCAAAAGATATCTAAAACTATGCTTTTTTTTACTTTAAAAATTACACTACTTTTTTTCATACATTGTTAACTCACTCTGGTATTAAAATTTCGTATTCTCACTTCAAAAGATATCTAAAACTATGCTTTTTTTACTTTGAAAATTACACTACTTTTTTTCATTCATTGTTAACTCACTCTGGTATTAAAATTTCGTATTCTCACTTCAAAACACTTATAAAACTATGCTTTTTTTACTTTAAAAATTACACTACTTTTTTTCATTCATTGTTAACTCACTCTGGTATTAAAATTTCGTATTCTCACTTCAAAAGATATCTAAAACTATGCTTTTTTTTACTTTAAAAATTACACTACTTTTTTTCATTCATTGTTAACTCACTCTGGTATTAAAATTTCGTATTCTCACTTCAAAACACTTATAAAACTATGCTTTTTTTACTTTAAAAATTACACTACTTTTTTTCATGCATTGTTAACTCACTCTGGTATTAAAATTTCGTATTCTCACTTCAAAAGATATCTAAAACTATGCTTTTTTTTACTTTAAAAATTACACTACTTTTTTTCATTCATTGTTAACTCACTCTGGTATTAAAATTTCGTATTCTCACTTCAAAACACTTATAAAACTATGCTTTTTTTACTTTAAAAATTACACTACTTTTTTTCATTCATTGTTAACTCACTCTGGTATTAAAATTTCGTATTCTCACTTCAAAAGATATCTAAAACTATGCTTTTTTTACTTTAAAAATTACACTACTATTTTTCATACATTGTTAACTCACTCTGGTATTAAAATTTCGTATTCTCACTTCAAAAGATATCTAAAACTATGCTTTTTTTTACTTTAAAAATTACACTACTTTTTTTCATACATTGTTAACTCACTCTGGTATTAAAATTTCGTATTCTCACTTCAAAAGATATCTAAAACTATGCTTTTTTTACTTTGAAAATTACACTACTTTTTTTCATTCATTGTTAACTCACTCTGGTATTAAAATTTCGTATTCTCACTTCAAAACACTTATAAAACTATGCTTTTTTTACTTTAAAAATTACACTACTTTTTTTCATTCATTGTTAACTCACTCTGGTATTAAAATTTCGTATTCTCACTTCAAAAGATATCTAAAACTATGCTTTTTTTTACTTTAAAAATTACACTACTTTTTTTCATTCATTGTTAACTCACTCTGGTATTAAAATTTCGTATTCTCACTTCAAAAGATATCTAAAACTATGCTTTTTTTTACTTTAAAAATTACACTACTTTTTTTCATGCATTGTTAACTCACTCTGGTATTAAAATTTCGTATTCTCACTTCAAAAGATATCTAAAACTATGCTTTTTTTTACTTTGAAAATTACACTACTTTTTTTCATTCATTGTTAACTCACTCTGGTATTAAAATTTCGTATTCTCACTTCAAAAGATATCTAAAACTATGCTTTTTTTACTTTAAAAATTACACTACTTTTTTTCATACATTGTTAACTCACTCTGGTATTAAAATTTCGTATTCTCACTTCAAAAGATATCTAAAACTATGCTTTTTTTACTTTGAAAATTACACTACTTTTTTTCATTCATTGTTAACTCACTCTGGTATTAAAATTTCGTATTCTCACTTCAAAACACTTATAAAACTATGCTTTTTTTACTTTAAAAATTACACTACTTTTTTTCATTCATTGTTAACTCACTCTGGTATTAAAATTTCGTATTCTCACTTCAAAACACTTATAAAACTATGCTTTTTTTACTTTAAAAATTACACTACTTTTTTTCATTCATTGTTAACTCACTCTGGTATTAAAATTTCGTATTCTCACTTCTAAAGATATCTAAAACTATGCTTTTTTTTACTTTAAAAATTACACTACTTTTTTTCATTCATTGTTAACTCACTCTGGTATTAAAATTTCGTATTCTCACTTAAAAAGATATCTAAAACTATGTTTTTTTTACTTTAAAAATTACACTACTTTTTTTCATTCATTGTTAACTCACTCTGGTATTAAAATTTCGTATTCTCACTTCAAAAGATATCTAAAACTATGCTTTTTTTTACTTTAAAAATTACACTACTTTTTTTCATACATTGTTAACTCACTCTGGTATTAAAATTTCGTATTCTCACTTCAAAAGATATCTAAAACTATGCTTTTTTTACTTTAAAAATTACACTACTTTTTTTCATTCATTGTTAACTCACTCTGGTATTAAAATTTCGTATTCTCACTTCAAAAGATATCTAAAACTATGCTTTTTTTTACTTTAAAAATTACACTACTTTTTTTCATACATTGTTAACTCACTCTGGTATTAAAATTTCGTATTCTCACTTCAAAAGATATCTAAAACTATGCTTTTTTTTACTTTAAAAATTACACTACTTTTTTTCATTCATTGTTAACTCACTCTGGTATTAAAATTTCGTATTCTCACTTCAAAAGATATCTAAAACTATGCTTTTTTTTACTTTAAAAATTACACTACTTTTTTTCATACATTGTTAACTCACTCTGGTATTAAAATTTCGTATTCTCACTTCAAAACACTTATAAAACTATGCTTTTTTTACTTTAAAAATTACACTACTTTTTTTCATTCATTGTTAACTCACTCTGGTATTAAAATTTCGTATTCTCACTTCAAAAGATATCTAAAACTATGCTTTTTTTTACTTTAAAAATTACACTACTTTTTTTCATACATTGTTAACTCACTCTGGTATTAAAATTTCGTATTTTCACTTCAAAAGATATCTAAAACTATGCTTTTTTTTCTTTAAAAATTACACTACTTTTTTTCATTCATTGTTAACTCACTCTGGTATTAAAATTTCGTATTCTCACTTCAAAACACTTATAAAACTATGCTTTTTTTACTTTAAAAATTACACTACTTTTTTTCATGCATTGTTAACTCACTCTGGTATTAAAATTTCGTATTCTCACTTCAAAACACTTATAAAACTATGCTTTTTTTTACTTTAAAAATTACACTACTTTTTTTCATACATTGTTAACTCACTCTGGTATTAAAATTTCGTATTCTCACTTCAAAAGATATCTAAAACTATGCTTTTTTTTACTTTAAAAATTACACTACTTTTTTTCATACATTGTTAACTCACTCTGGTATTAAAATTTCGTATTCTCACTTCAAAAGATTTCTAAAACTATGCTTTTTTTTACTTTAAAAATTACACTACTTTTTTTCATTCATTGTTAACTCACTCTGGTATTAAAATTTCGTATTCTCACTTCAAAACACTTATAAAACTATGCTTTTTTTACTTTAAAAATTACACTACTTTTTTTCATGCATTGTTAACTCACTCTGGTATTAAAATTTCGTATTCTCACTTCAAAAGATATCTAAAACTATGCTTTTTTTTACTTTAAAAATTACACTACTTTTTTTCATACATTGTTAACTCACTCTGGTATTAAAATTTCGTATTCTCACTTCAAAAGATATCTAAAACTATGCTTTTTTTACTTTAAAAATTACACTACTTTTTTTCATACATTGTTAACTCACTCTGGTATTAAAATTTCGTATTCTCACTTCAAAAGATATCTAAAACTATGCTTTTTTTACTTTAAAAATTACACTACTTTTTTTCATACATTGTTAACTCACTCTGGTATTAAAATTTCGTATTCTCACTTCAAAACACTTATAAAACTATGCTTTTTTTTCTTTATAAATTACACTACTTTTTTTCATTCATTGTTAACTCACTCTGGTATTAAAATTTCGTATTCTCACTTCAAAACACTTATAAAACTATGCTTTTTTTACTTTAAAAATTACACTACTTTTTTTCATGCATTGTTAACTCACTCTGGTATTAAAATTTCGTATTCTCACTTCAAAAGATATCTAAAACTATGCTTTTTTTTACTTTAAAAATTACACTACTATTTTTCATACATTGTTAACTCACTCTGGTATTAAAATTTCGTATTCTCACTTCAAAAGATATCTAAAACTATGCTTTTTTTACTTTAAAAATTACACTACTTTTTTTCATACATTGTTAACTCACTCTGGTATTAAAATTTCGTATTCTCACTTCAAAAGATATCTAAAACTATGCTTTTTTTTACTTTAAAAATTACACTACTTTTTTTCATACATTGTTAACTCACTCTGGTATTAAAATTTCGTATTCTCACTTCAAAACACTTATAAAACTATGCTTTTTTTTCTTTATAAATTACACTACTTTTTTTCATACATTGTTAACTCACTCTGGTATTAAAATTTCGTATTCTCACTTCAAAAGATATCTAAAACTATGCTTTTTTTTACTTTAAAAATTACACTACTTTTTTTCATTCATTGTTAACTCACTCTGGTATTAAAATTTCGTATTCTCACTTCAAAACACTTATAAAACTATGCTTTTTTTACTTTAAAAATTACACTACTTTTTTTCATGCATTGTTAACTCACTCTGGTATTAAAATTTCGTATTCTCACTTCAAAAGATATCTAAAACTATGCTTTTTTTTACTTTAAAAATTACACTACTTTTTTTCATACATTGTTAACTCACTCTGGTATTAAAATTTCGTATTCTCACTTCAAAACACTTATAAAACTATGCTTTTTTTTCTTTATAAATTACACTACTTTTTTTCATACATTGTTAACTCACTCTGGTATTAAAATTTCGTATTCTCACTTCAAAAGATATCTAAAACTATGCTTTTTTTTACTTTAAAAATTACACTACTTTTTTTCATACATTGTTAACTCACTCTGGTATTAAAATTTCGTATTCTCACTTCAAAACACTTATAAAACTATGCTTTTTTTACTTTAAAAATTACACTACTTTTTTTCATTCATTGTTAACTCACTCTGGTATTAAAATTTCGTATTCTCACTTCAAAAGATATCTAAAACTATGCTTTTTTTTACTTTAAAAATTACACTACTTTTTTTCATACATTGTTAACTCACTCTGGTATTAAAATTTCGTATTCTCACTTCAAAACACTTATAAAACTATGCTTTTTTTACTTTAAAAATTACACTACTTTTTTTCATTCATTGTTAACTCACTCTGGTATTAAAATTTCGTATTCTCACTTCAAAAGATATCTAAAACTATGCTTTTTTTTACTTTAAAAATTACACTACTTTTTTTCATTCATTGTTAACTCACTCTGGTATTAAAATTTCGTATTCTCACTTCAAAACACTTATAAAACTATGCTTTTTTTACTTTAAAAATTACACTACTTTTTTTTCATTCATTGTTAACTCACTCTGGTATTAAAATTTCGTATTTTCACTTCAAAAGATTTCTAAAACTATGCTTTTTTTTTACTTTAAAAATTACACTACTTTTTTTCATTCATTGTTAACTCACTCTGGTATTAAAATTTCGTATTCTCACTTCAAAAGATTTCTAAAACTATGCTTTTTTTACTTTAAAAATTACACTACTTTTTTTCATACATTTTTAACTCACTCTGGTATTAAAATTTCGTATTCTCACTTCAAAAGATATCTAAAACTATGCTTTTTTTACTTTAAAAATTACACTACTTTTTTTCATTCATTGTTAACTCACTCTGGTATTAAAATTTCGTATTCTCACTTCAAAAGATATCTAAAACTATGCTTTTTTTACTTTAAAAATTACACTACTTTTTTTCATACATTGTTAACTCACTCTGGTATTAAAATTTCGTATTCTCACTTCAAAACACTTATAAAACTATGCTTTTTTTTACTTTAAAAATTACACTACTTTTTTTCATACATTGTTAACTCACTCTGGTATTAAAATTTCGTATTCTCACTTCAAAAGATATCTAAAACTATGCTTTTTTTTACTTTAAAAATTACACTACTTTTTTTCATTCATTGTTAACTCATTCTGGTATTAAAATTTCGTATTCTCACTTCAAAAGATATCTAAAACTATGCTTTTTTTTACTTTAAAAATTACACTACTTTTTTTCATTCATTGTTAACTCACTCTGGTATTAAAATTTCGTATTCTCACTTCAAAACACTTATAAAACTATGCTTTTTTTACTTTAAAAATTACACTACTTTTTTTCATGCATTGTTAACTCACTCTGGTATTAAAATTTCGTATTCTCACTTCAAAAGATATCTAAAACTATGCTTTTTTTACTTTAAAAATTACACTACTATTTTTCATACATTGTTAACTCACTCTGGTATTAAAATTTCGTATTCTCACTTCAAAAGATTTCTAAAACTATGCTTTTTTTACTTTGAAAATTACACTACTTTTTTTCATTCATTGTTAACTCACTCTGGTATTAAAATTTCGTATTCTCACTTCAAAACACTTATAAAACTATGCTTTTTTTACTTTAAAAATTACACTACTTTTTTT
>CAMPDV010003145.1:0-45933 GCA_946699065.1 Loxodes magnus | reverse complement strand
AAACTGCATATTACACTTATCTGTACAAATCTGCCTCCTTAACCTCCATTTTTTTTCTTCTTTTTCTATTTTATTTCCATCATAAATTTTTTTTTCATCTTTTTTTCCATTTTTCAATTTTAATTTTCAATTTGTAATTTTCAATTTTATTTCTTTTTAACATCTATCAGGCTTTTAAAAGCACTCTTTAATTCTCGATTTATGTCTTTATTATCATTCCTTTCTACACATCTCTATAAAACTATTTCTTCATCACAAAGTTTTACATTAATAGTCTCTTTTCAAAAATATTTAACAAAACTTCTTACTTAATATTTTTCATTTAACTGCATATTACACTTATCTGTACAAATCTGCCTCCTTAACCTCCATTTTTTTTTCATCTTTTTCTATTTTATTTCCATCATAAATTTTTTTTTCATCTTTTTTTCCATTTTTCAATTTTAATTTTCAATTTGTAATTTTCAATTTTATTTCTTTTTAACATCTATCAGTCTTTTAAAAGCACTCTTTAATTCTCGATTTATGTCTTTATTATCATTCCTTTCTACACATCTCTATAAAAACTATTTCTTCATCACAAAGTTTTACATTAATAGTCTCTTTTCAAAAATATTTAACAAAACTTCTTACTTAATATTTTTCATTTAACTGCATATTACACTTATCTGTACAAATCTGCCTCCTTAACCTCCATTTTTTTTTCATCTTTTTCTATTTTATTTCCATCATAAATTTTTTTTTCATCTTTTTTTCCATTTTTCAATTTTAATTTTCAATTTGTAATTTTCAATTTTATTTCTTTTTAACATCTATCAGTCTTTTAAAAGCACTCTTTAATTCTCGATTTATGTCTTTATTATCATTCCTTTCTACACATCTCTATAAAAACTATTTCTTCATCACAAAGTTTTACATTAATAGTCTCTTTTCAAAAATATTTAACAAAACTTCTTACTTAATATTTTTCATTTAACTGCATATTACACTTATCTGTACAAATCTGTCTCCTTAACCTCCATTTTTTTTTCATCTTTTTCTATTTTATTTCCATCATAAATTTTTTTTTCATCTTTTTTTCCAATTTTCAATTTTAATTTTCAATTTGTAATTTTCAATTTTATTTCTTTTTAACATCTATCAGGCTTTTAAAAGCACTCTTTAATTCTCGATTTATGTCTTTATTATCATTCCTTTCTACACATCTCTATAAAAACTATTTCTTCATCACAAAGTTTTACATTAATAGTCTCTTTTCAAAAATATTTAAACAAGCTTCTTACTTAATATTTTTCATTATACCGAAAAAATTTAAACTGCATATTACACTTATCTGTACAAATCTGCCTCCTTAACCTCCATTTTTTTTCTTCTTTTTCTATTTTATTTCCATCATAAATTTTTTTTTCATCTTTTTTTCCATTTTTCAATTTTAATTTTCAATTTGTAATTTTCAATTTTATTTCTTTTTAACATCTATCAGGCTTTTAAAAGCACTCTTTAATTCTCGATTTATGTCTTTATTATCATTCCTTTCTACACATCTCTATAAAAACTATTTCTTCATCACAAAGTTTTACATTAATAGTCTCTTTTCAAAAATATTTAACAAAACTTCTTACTTAATATTTTTCATTTAACTGCATATTACACTTATCTGTACAAATCTGCCTCCTTAACCTCCATTTTTTTTTCATCTTTTTCTATTTTATTTCCATCATAAATTTTTTTTTCATCTTTTTTTCCATTTTTCAATTTTAATTTTCAATTTGTAATTTTCAATTTAATTTCTTTTTAACATCTATCAGTCTTTTAAAAGCACTTGTTAATTCTCGATTTATGTCTTTATTATCATTCCTTTCTACACATCTCTATAAAAACTATTTCTTCATCACAAAGTTTTACATTAATAGTCTCTTTTCAAAAATATTTAACAAAACTTCTTACTTAATATTTTTCATTATACCGAAAATATTTTAAACTGCATATTACACTTATCTGTACAAATCTGTCTCCTTAACCTCCATTTTTTTTCTTCTTTTTCTATTTTATTTCCATCATAAATTTTTTTTTCATCTTTTTTTCCATTTTTCAATTTTAATTTTCAATTTGTAATTTTCAATTTTATTTCTTTTTAACATCTATCAGGCTTTTAAAAGCACTCTTTAATTCTCGATTTATGTCTTTATTATCATTCCTTTCTACACATCTCTATAAAAACTATTTCTTCATCACAAAGTTTTACATTAATAGTCTCTTTTCAAAAATATTTAACAAAGCTTCTTACTTAATATTTTTCATTTAACTGCATATTATACTTATCTGTACAAATCTGTCTCCTTAACCTCCATTTTTTTTTCTTCTTTTTCTATTTTATTTCCATCATAAATTTTTTTTTCATCTTTTTTTCCATTTTTCAATTTTAATTTTCAATTTGTAATTTTCAATTTTATTTCTTTTTAACATCTATCAGGCTTTTAAAAGCACTCTTTAATTCTCGATTTATGTCTTTATTATCATTCCTTTCTACACATCTCTATAAAAACTATTTCTTCATCACAAAGTTTTACATTAATAGTCTCTTTTCAAAAATATTTAACAAAACTTCTTACTTAATATTTTTCATTTAACTGCATATTACACTTATCTGTACAAATCTGCCTCCTTAACCTCCATTTTTTTTTCATCTTTTTCTATTTTATTTCCATCATAAATTTTTTTTTCATCTTTTTTTCCATTTTTCAATTTTAATTTTCAATTTGTAATTTTCAATTTAATTTCTTTTTAACATCTATCAGTCTTTTAAAAGCACTCTTTAATTCTCGATTTATGTCTTTATTATCATTCCTTTCTACACATCTCTATAAAAACTATTTCTTCATCACAAAGTTTTACATTAATAGTCTCTTTTCAAAAATATTTAACAAAACTTCTTACTTAATATTTTTCATTATACCGCATATTACACTTATCTGTACAAATCTGTCTCCTTAACCTCCATTTTTTTTCTTCTTTTTCTATTTTATTTCCATCATAAATTTTTTTTTCATCTTTTTTTCCATTTTTCAATTTGTAATTTTCAATTTGTAATTTTCAATTTTATTTCTTTTTAACATCTATCAGGCTTTTAAAAGCACTCTTTAATTCTCGATTTATGTCTTTATTATCATTCCTTTCTACACATCTCTATAAAAACTATTTCTTCATCACAAAGTTTTACATAAATAGTCTCTTTTCAAAAATATTTAACAAAACTTCTTACTTAATATTTTTCATTTAACTTCATATTAGACTTATCTGTACAAATCTGCCTCCTTAACCTCCATTTTTTTTTCTTCTTTTTCTATTTTATTTCCATCATAAATTTTTTTTTCATCTTTTTTTCCATTTTTCAATTTGTAATTTTCAATTTGTAATTTTCAATTTTATTTCTTTTTAACATCTATCAGGCTTTTAAAAGCACTCTTTAATTCTCGATTTATGTCTTTATTATCATTCCTTTCTACACATCTCTATAAAAACTATTTCTTCATCACAAAGTTTTACATAAATAGTCTCTTTTCAAAAATATTTAACTAAACTTCTTACTTAATATTTTTCATTTAACTGCATATTATACTTATCTGTACAAATCTGCCTCCTTAACCTCCATTTTTTTTTCTTCTTTTTCTATTTTATTTCCATCATAAATTTTTTTTTCATCTTTTTTTCCATTTTTCAATTTTAATTTTCAATTTGTAATTTTCAATTTTATTTCTTTTTAACATCTATCAGGCTTTTAAAAGCACTCTTTAATTCTCGATTTATGTCTTTATTATCATTCCTTTCTACACATCTCTATAAAAACTATTTCTTCATCACAAAGTTTTACATTAATAGTCTCTTTTCAAAAATATTTAACAAAGCTTCTTACTTAATATTTTTCATTTAACTGCATATTATACTTATCTGTACAAATCTGTCTCCTTAACCTCCATTTTTTTTTCTTCTTTTTCTATTTTATTTCCATCATAAATTTTTTTTTCATCTTTTTTTCCATTTTTCAATTTTAATTTTCAATTTGTAATTTTCAATTTTATTTCTTTTTAACATCTATCAGGCTTTTAAAAGCACTCTTTAATTCTCGATTTATGTCTTTATTATCATTCCTTTCTACACATCTCTATAAAAACTATTTCTTCATCACAAAGTTTTACATTAATAGTCTCTTTTCAAAAATATTTAACAAAACTTCTTACTTAATATTTTTCATTTAACTGCATATTACACTTATCTGTACAAATCTGCCTCCTTAACCTCCATTTTTTTTTCATCTTTTTCTATTTTATTTCCATCATAAATTTTTTTTTCATCTTTTTTTCCATTTTTCAATTTTAATTTTCAATTTGTAATTTTCAATTTAATTTCTTTTTAACATCTATCAGTCTTTTAAAAGCACTTGTTAATTCTCGATTTATGTCTTTATTATCATTCCTTTCTACACATCTCTATAAAAACTATTTCTTCATCACAAAGTTTTACATTAATAGTCTCTTTTCAAAAATATTTAACAAAACTTCTTACTTAATATTTTTCATTATACCGCATATTACACTTATCTTTACAAATCTGTCTCCTTAACCTCCATTTTTTTTTCTTCTTTTTCTATTTTATTTCCATCATAAATTTTTTTTTCATCTTTTTTTCCATTTTTCAATTTTAATTTTCAATTTGTAATTTTCAATTTTATTTCTTTTTAACATCTATCAGGCTTTTAAAAGCACTCTTTAATTCTCGATTTATGTCTTTATTATCATTCCTTTCTACACATCTCTATAAAAACTATTTCTTCATCACAAAGTTTTACATAAATAGTCTCTTTTCAAAAATATTTAACAAAGCTTCTTACTTAATATTTTTCATTTAACTGCATATTATACTTATCTGTACAAATCTGTCTCCTTAACCTCCATTTTTTTTTCTTCTTTTTCTATTTTATTTCCATCATAAATTTTTTTTTCATCTTTTTTTCCATTTTTCAATTTTAATTTTCAATTTGTAATTTTCAATTTTATTTCTTTTTAACATCTATCAGGCTTTTAAAAGCACTTGTTAATTCTCGATTTATGTCTTTATTATCATTCCTTTCTACACATCTCTATAAAAACTATTTCTTCATCACAAAGTTTTACATTAATAGTCTCTTTTCAAAAATATTTAACAAAACTTCTTACTTAATATTTTTCATTTAACTGCATATTACACTTATCTGTACAAATCTGTCTCCTTAACCTCCATTTTTTTTTCTTCTTTTTCTATTTTATTTCCATCATAAATTTTTTTTTCATCTTTTTTTCCATTTTTCAATTTTAATTTTCAATTTGTAATTTTCAATTTTATTTCTTTTTAACATCTATCAGGCTTTTAAAAGCACTCTTTAATTCTCGATTTATGTCTTTATTATCATTCCTTTCTACACATCTCTATAAAAACTATTTCTTCATCACAAAGTTTTACATTAATAGTCTCTTTTCAAAAATATTTAACAAAACTTCTTACTTAATATTTTTCTTTTAACTGCATATTACACTTATCTTTACAAATCTGTCTCCTTAACCTCCATTTTTTTTTCTTCTTTTTCTATTTTATTTCCATCATAAATTTTTTTTTCATCTTTTTTTCCATTTTTCAATTTTAATTTTCAATTTGTAATTTTCAATTTTATTTCTTTTTAACATCTATCAGGCTTTTAAAAGCACTTGTTAATTCTCGATTTATGTCTTTATTATCATTCCTTTCTACACATCTCTATAAAAACTATTTCTTCATCACAAAGTTTTACATTAATAGTCTCTTTTCAAAAATATTTAACTAAACTTCTTACTTAATATTTTTCATTTAACTGCATATTACACTTATCTGTACAAATCTGTCTCCTTAACCTCCATTTTTTTTTCTTCTTTTTCTATTTTATTTCCATCATAAATTTTTTTTTCATCTTTTTTTCCATTTTTCAATTTTAATTTTCAATTTGTAATTTTCAATTTTATTTCTTTTTAACATCTATCAGGCTTTTAAAAGCACTCTTTAATTCTCGATTTATGTCTTTATTATCATTCCTTTCTACACATCTCTATAAAAACTATTTCTTCATCACAAAGTTTTACATTAATAGTCTCTTTTCAAAAATATTTAACTAAACTTCTTACTTAATATTTTTCATTTAACTGCATATTACACTTATCTGTACAAATCTGTCTCCTTAACCTCCATTTTTTTTTCTTCTTTTTCTATTTTATTTCCATCATAAATTTTTTTTTCATCTTTTTTTCCATTTTTCAATTTTAATTTTCAATTTGTAATTTTCAATTTTATTTCTTTTTAACATCTATCAGGCTTTTAAAAGCACTCTTTAATTCTCGATTTATGTCTTTATTATCATTCCTTTCTACACATCTCTATAAAAACTATTTCTTCATCACAAAGTTTTACATTAATAGTCTCTTTTCAAAAATATTTAACAAAACTTCTTACTTAATATTTTTCTTTTAACTGCATATTACACTTATCTTTACAAATCTGTCTCCTTAACCTCCATTTTTTTTTCTTCTTTTTCTATTTTATTTCCATCATAAATTTTTTTTTCATCTTTTTTTCCATTTTTCAATTTTAATTTTCAATTTGTAATTTTCAATTTTATTTCTTTTTAACATCTATCAGGCTTTTAAAAGCACTTGTTAATTCTCGATTTATGTCTTTATTATCATTCCTTTCTACACATCTCTATAAAAACTATTTCTTCATCACAAAGTTTTACATTAATAGTCTCTTTTCAAAAATATTTAACTAAACTTCTTACTTAATATTTTTCATTTAACTGCATATTACACTTATCTGTACAAATCTGTCTCCTTAACCTCCATTTTTTTTTCTTCTTTTTCTATTTTATTTCCATCATAAATTTTTTTTTCATCTTTTTTTCCATTTTTCAATTTTAATTTTCAATTTGTAATTTTCAATTTTATTTCTTTTTAACATCTATCAGGCTTTTAAAAGCACTCTTTAATTCTCGATTTATGTCTTTATTATCATTCCTTTCTACACATCTCTATAAAAACTATTTCTTCATCACAAAGTTTTACATTAATAGTCTCTTTTCAAAATATTTAACTAAACTTCTTACTTAATATTTTTCATTTAACTGCATATTACACTTATCTGTACAAATCTGTCTCCTTAACCTCCATTTTTTTTTCTTCTTTTTCTATTTTATTTCCATCATAAATTTTTTTTTCATCTTTTTTTCCATTTTTCAATTTTAATTTTCAATTTGTAATTTTCAATTTTATTTCTTTTTAACATCTATCAGGCTTTTAAAAGCACTCTTTAATTCTCGATTTATGTCTTTATTATCATTCCTTTCTACACATCTCTATAAAAACTATTTCTTCATCACAAAGTTTTACATTAATAGTCTCTTTTCAAAAATATTTAACAAAACTTCTTACTTAATATTTTTCTTTTAACTGCATATTACACTTATCTTTACAAATCTGTCTCCTTAACCTCCATTTTTTTTTCTTCTTTTTCTATTTTATTTCCATCATAAATTTTTTTTTCATCTTTTTTTCCATTTTTCAATTTTAATTTTCAATTTGTAATTTTCAATTTTATTTCTTTTTAACATCTATCAGGCTTTTAAAAGCACTTGTTAATTCTCGATTTATGTCTTTATTATCATTCCTTTCTACACATCTCTATAAAAACTATTTCTTCATCACAAAGTTTTACATTAATAGTCTCTTTTCAAAAATATTTAACTAAACTTCTTACTTAATATTTTTCATTTAACTGCATATTACACTTATCTGTACAAATCTGTCTCCTTAACCTCCATTTTTTTTTCTTCTTTTTCTATTTTATTTCCATCATAAATTTTTTTTTCATCTTTTTTTCCATTTTTCAATTTTAATTTTCAATTTGTAATTTTCAATTTTATTTCTTTTTAACATCTATCAGGCTTTTAAAAGCACTTGTTAATTCTCGATTTATGTCTTTATTATCATTCCTTTCTACACATCTCTATAAAAACTATTTCTTCATCACAAAGTTTTACATTAATAGTCTCTTTTCAAAAATATTTAACTAAACTTCTTACTTAATATTTTTCATTTAACTGCATATTACACTTATCTGTACAAATCTGTCTCCTTAACCTCCATTTTTTTTTCTTCTTTTTCTATTTTATTTCCATCATAAATTTTTTTTTCATCTTTTTTTCCATTTTTCAATTTTAATTTTCAATTTGTAATTTTCAATTTTATTTCTTTTTAACATCTACCAGGCTTTTAAAAGCACTTGTTAATTCTCGATTTATGTCTTTATTATCATTCCTTTCTACACATCTCTATAAAAACTATTTCTTCATCACAAAGTTTTACATTAATAGTCTCTTTTCAAAAATATTTAACAAAGCTTCTTACTTAATATTTTTCATTTAACTGCATATTACACTTATCTGTACAAATCTGTCTCCTTAACCTCCATTTTTTTTTCTTCTTTTTCTATTTTATTTCCATCATAAATTTTTTTTTCATCTTTTTTTCCATTTTTCAATTTTAATTTTCAATTTGTAATTTTCAATTTTATTTCTTTTTAACATCTATCAGGCTTTTAAAAGCACTCTTTAATTCTCGATTTATGTCTTTATTATCATTCCTTTCTACACATCTCTATAAAAACTATTTCTTCATCACAAAGTTTTACATTAATAGTCTCTTTTCAAAAATATTTAACAAAACTTCTTACTTAATATTTTTCTTTTAACTGCATATTACACTTATCTTTACAAATCTGTCTCCTTAACCTCCATTTTTTTTTCTTCTTTTTCTATTTTATTTCCATCATAAATTTTTTTTTCATCTTTTTTTCCATTTTTCAATTTTAATTTTCAATTTGTAATTTTCAATTTTATTTCTTTTTAACATCTATCAGGCTTTTAAAAGCACTTGTTAATTCTCGATTTATGTCTTTATTATCATTCCTTTCTACACATCTCTATAAAAACTATTTCTTCATCACAAAGTTTTACATTAATAGTCTCTTTTCAAAAATATTTAACTAAACTTCTTACTTAATATTTTTCATTTAACTGCATATTACACTTATCTGTACAAATCTGTCTCCTTAACCTCCATTTTTTTTTCTTCTTTTTCTATTTTATTTCCATCATAAATTTTTTTTTCATCTTTTTTTCCATTTTTCAATTTTAATTTTCAATTTGTAATTTTCAATTTTATTTCTTTTTAACATCTATCAGTCTTTTAAAAGCACTTGTTAATTCTCGATTTATGTCTTTATTATCATTCCTTTCTACACATCTCTATAAAAACTATTTCTTCATCACAAAGTTTTACATTAATAGTCTCTTTTCAAAAATATTTAACTAAACTTCTTACTTAATATTTTTCATTTAACTGCATATTACACTTATCTGTACAAATCTGTCTCCTTAACCTCCATTTTTTTTTCTTCTTTTTCTATTTTATTTCCATCATAAATTTTTTTTTCATCTTTTTTTCCATTTTTCAATTTTAATTTTCAATTTGTAATTTTCAATTTTATTTCTTTTTAACATCTATCAGGCTTTTAAAAGCACTCTTTAATTCTCGATTTATGTCTTTATTATCATTCCTTTCTACACATCTCTATAAAAACTATTTCTTCATCACAAAGTTTTATATTAATAGTCTCTTTTCAAAAATATTTAACAAAACTTCTTACTTAATATTTTTCATTTAACTGCATATTACACTTATCTGTACAAATCTGTCTCCTTAACCTCCATTTTTTTTTCTTCTTTTTCTATTTTATTTCCATCATAAATTTTTTTTTCATCTTTTTTTCCATTTTTCAATTTTAATTTTCAATTTGTAATTTTCAATTTTATTTCTTTTTAACATCTATCAGGCTTTTAAAAGCACTCTTTAATTCTCGATTTATGTCTTTATTATCATTCCTTTCTACACATCTCTATAAAAACTATTTCTTCATCACAAAGTTTTACATTAATAGTCTCTTTTCAAAAATATTTAACTAAACTTCTTACTTAATATTTTTCATTTAACTGCATATTACACTTATCTGTACAAATCTGTCTCCTTAACCTCCATTTTTTTTTCTTCTTTTTCTATTTTATTTCCATCATAAATTTTTTTTTCATCTTTTTTTCCATTTTTCAATTTTAATTTTCAATTTGTAATTTTCAATTTTATTTCTTTTTAACATCTATCAGGCTTTTAAAAGCACTCTTTAATTCTCGATTTATGTCTTTATTATCATTCCTTTCTACACATCTCTATAAAAACTATTTCTTCATCACAAAGTTTTATATTAATAGTCTCTTTTCAAAAATATTTAACAAAACTTCTTACTTAATATTTTTCATTTAACTGCATATTACACTTATCTGTAAGTGTAATATGCAGTTAAATGAAAAATATTAAGTAAGAAGTTTAGTTAAATATTTTTGAAAAGAGACTATTAATGTAAAACTTTGTGATGAAGAAATAGTTTTTATAGAGATGTGTAGAAAGGAATGATAATAAAGACATAAATCGAGAATTAAAGAGTGCTTTTAAAAGCCTGATAGATGTTAAAAAGAAATAAAATTGAAAATTACAAATTGAAAATTAAAATTGAAAAATGGAAAAAAAGATGAAAAAAAAATTTATGATGGAAATAAAATAGAAAAAGAAGAAAAAAAAATGGAGGTTAAGGAGACAGATTTGTACAGATAAGTGTAATATGCAGTTAAATGAAAAATATTAAGTAAGAAGTTTAGTTAAATATTTTTGAAAAGAGACTATTAATGTAAAACTTTGTGATGAAGAAATAGTTTTTATAGAGATGTGTAGAAAGGAATGATAATAAAGACATAAATCGAGAATTAACAAGTGCTTTTAAAAGCCTGATAGATGTTAAAAAGAAATAAAATTGAAAATTACAAATTGAAAATTAAAATTGAAAAATGGAAAAAAAGATGAAAAAAAAATTTATGATGGAAATAAAATAGAAAAAGAAGAAAAAAAAATGGAGGTTAAGGAGACAGATTTGTAAAGATAAGTGTAATATGCAGTTAAAAGAAAAATATTAAGTAAGAAGTTTTGTTAAATATTTTTGAAAAGAGACTATTAATGTAAAACTTTGTGATGAAGAAATAGTTTTTATAGAGATGTGTAGAAAGGAATGATAATAAAGACATAAATCGAGAATTAAAGAGTGCTTTTAAAAGCCTGATAGATGTTAAAAAGAAATAAAATTGAAAATTACAAATTGAAAATTAAAATTGAAAAATGGAAAAAAAGATGAAAAAAAAATTTATGATGGAAATAAAATAGAAAAAGAAGAAAAAAAAATGGAGGTTAAGGAGACAGATTTGTACAGATAAGTGTAATATGCAGTTAAATGAAAAATATTAAGTAAGAAGTTTAGTTAAATATTTTTGAAAAGAGACTATTAATGTAAAACTTTGTGATGAAGAAATAGTTTTTATAGAGATGTGTAGAAAGGAATGATAATAAAGACATAAATCGAGAATTAAAGAGTGCTTTTAAAAGCCTGATAGATGTTAAAAAGAAATAAAATTGAAAATTACAAATTGAAAATTAAAATTGAAAAATGGAAAAAAAGATGAAAAAAAAATTTATGATGGAAATAAAATAGAAAAAGAAGAAAAAAAAATGGAGGTTAAGGAGACAGATTTGTACAGATAAGTGTAATATGCAGTTAAATGAAAAATATTAAGTAAGAAGTTTAGTTAAATATTTTTGAAAAGAGACTATTAATGTAAAACTTTGTGATGAAGAAATAGTTTTTATAGAGATGTGTAGAAAGGAATGATAATAAAGACATAAATCGAGAATTAACAAGTGCTTTTAAAAGCCTGATAGATGTTAAAAAGAAATAAAATTGAAAATTACAAATTGAAAATTAAAATTGAAAAATGGAAAAAAAGATGAAAAAAAAATTTATGATGGAAATAAAATAGAAAAAGAAGAAAAAAAAATGGAGGTTAAGGAGACAGATTTGTAAAGATAAGTGTAATATGCAGTTAAAAGAAAAATATTAAGTAAGAAGTTTTGTTAAATATTTTTGAAAAGAGACTATTAATGTAAAACTTTGTGATGAAGAAATAGTTTTTATAGAGATGTGTAGAAAGGAATGATAATAAAGACATAAATCGAGAATTAAAGAGTGCTTTTAAAAGCCTGATAGATGTTAAAAAGAAATAAAATTGAAAAATTACAAATTGAAAATTAAAATTGAAAAATGGAAAAAAAGATGAAAAAAAAATTTATGATGGAAATAAAATAGAAAAAGAAGAAAAAAAAATGGAGGTTAAGGAGACAGATTTGTACAGATAAGTGTAATATGCAGTTAAATGAAAAATATTAAGTAAGAAGTTTTGTTAAATATTTTTGAAAAGAGACTATTAATGTAAAACTTTGTGATGAAGAAATAGTTTTTATAGAGATGTGTAGAAAGGAATGATAATAAAGACATAAATCGAGAATTAACAAGTGCTTTTAAAAGCCTGATAGATGTTAAAAAGAAATAAAATTGAAAATTACAAATTGAAAATTAAAATTGAAAAATGGAAAAAAAGATGAAAAAAAAATTTATGATGGAAATAAAATAGAAAAAGAAGAAAAAAAAATGGAGGTTAAGGAGACAGATTTGTACAGATAAGTATAATATGCAGTTAAATGAAAAATATTAAGTAAGAAGCTTTGTTAAATATTTTTGAAAAGAGACTATTTATGTAAAACTTTGTGATGAAGAAATAGTTTTTATAGAGATGTGTAGAAAGGAATGATAATAAAGACATAAATCGAGAATTAAAGAGTGCTTTTAAAAGCCTGATAGATGTTAAAAAGAAATAAAATTGAAAATTACAAATTGAAAATTAAAATTGAAAAATGGAAAAAAAGATGAAAAAAAAATTTATGATGGAAATAAAATAGAAAAAGAAGAAAAAAAAATGGAGGTTAAGGAGACAGATTTGTAAAGATAAGTGTAATATGCGGTATAATGAAAAATATTAAGTAAGAAGTTTTGTTAAATATTTTTGAAAAGAGACTATTAATGTAAAACTTTGTGATGAAGAAATAGTTTTTATAGAGATGTGTAGAAAGGAATGATAATAAAGACATAAATCGAGAATTAACAAGTGCTTTTAAAAGACTGATAGATGTTAAAAAGAAATTAAATTGAAAATTACAAATTGAAAATTAAAATTGAAAAATGGAAAAAAAGATGAAAAAAAAATTTATGATGGAAATAAAATAGAAAAAGATGAAAAAAAAATGGAGGTTAAGGAGGCAGATTTGTACAGATAAGTGTAATATGCAGTTAAATGAAAAATATTAAGTAAGAAGTTTTGTTAAATATTTTTGAAAAGAGACTATTAATGTAAAACTTTGTGATGAAGAAATAGTTTTTATAGAGATGTGTAGAAAGGAATGATAATAAAGACATAAATCGAGAATTAAAGAGTGCTTTTAAAAGCCTGATAGATGTTAAAAAGAAATAAAATTGAAAATTACAAATTGAAAATTAAAATTGAAAAATGGAAAAAAAGATGAAAAAAAAAATTTATGATGGAAATAAAATAGAAAAAGAAGAAAAAAAAAATGGAGGTTAAGGAGACAGATTTGTACAGATAAGTATAATATGCAGTTAAATGAAAAATATTAAGTAAGAAGCTTTGTTAAATATTTTTGAAAAGAGACTATTAATGTAAAACTTTGTGATGAAGAAATAGTTTTTATAGAGATGTGTAGAAAGGAATGATAATAAAGACATAAATCGAGAATTAAAGAGTGCTTTTAAAAGCCTGATAGATGTTAAAAAGAAATAAAATTGAAAATTACAAATTGAAAATTAAAATTGAAAAATGGAAAAAAAGATGAAAAAAAAATTTATGATGGAAATAAAATAGAAAAAGAAGAAAAAAAAATGGAGGTTAAGGAGGCAGATTTGTACAGATAAGTATAATATGCAGTTAAATGAAAAATATTAAGTAAGAAGTTTAGTTAAATATTTTTGAAAAGAGACTATTTATGTAAAACTTTGTGATGAAGAAATAGTTTTTATAGAGATGTGTAGAAAGGAATGATAATAAAGACATAAATCGAGAATTAAAGAGTGCTTTTAAAAGCCTGATAGATGTTAAAAAGAAATAAAATTGAAAATTACAAATTGAAAATTACAAATTGAAAAATGGAAAAAAAGATGAAAAAAAAATTTATGATGGAAATAAAATAGAAAAAGAAGAAAAAAAAATGGAGGTTAAGGAGGCAGATTTGTACAGATAAGTCTAATATGAAGTTAAATGAAAAATATTAAGTAAGAAGTTTTGTTAAATATTTTTGAAAAGAGACTATTTATGTAAAACTTTGTGATGAAGAAATAGTTTTTATAGAGATGTGTAGAAAGGAATGATAATAAAGACATAAATCGAGAATTAAAGAGTGCTTTTAAAAGCCTGATAGATGTTAAAAAGAAATAAAATTGAAAATTACAAATTGAAAATTACAAATTGAAAAATGGAAAAAAAGATGAAAAAAAAATTTATGATGGAAATAAAATAGAAAAAGAAGAAAAAAAATGGAGGTTAAGGAGACAGATTTGTACAGATAAGTGTAATATGCGGTATAATGAAAAATATTAAGTAAGAAGTTTTGTTAAATATTTTTGAAAAGAGACTATTAATGTAAAACTTTGTGATGAAGAAATAGTTTTTATAGAGATGTGTAGAAAGGAATGATAATAAAGACATAAATCGAGAATTAAAGAGTGCTTTTAAAAGACTGATAGATGTTAAAAAGAAATTAAATTGAAAATTACAAATTGAAAATTAAAATTGAAAAATGGAAAAAAAGATGAAAAAAAAATTTATGATGGAAATAAAATAGAAAAAGATGAAAAAAAAATGGAGGTTAAGGAGGCAGATTTGTACAGATAAGTGTAATATGCAGTTAAATGAAAAATATTAAGTAAGAAGTTTTGTTAAATATTTTTGAAAAGAGACTATTAATGTAAAACTTTGTGATGAAGAAATAGTTTTTATAGAGATGTGTAGAAAGGAATGATAATAAAGACATAAATCGAGAATTAAAGAGTGCTTTTAAAAGCCTGATAGATGTTAAAAAGAAATAAAATTGAAAATTACAAATTGAAAATTAAAATTGAAAAATGGAAAAAAAGATGAAAAAAAAATTTATGATGGAAATAAAATAGAAAAAGAAGAAAAAAAAATGGAGGTTAAGGAGACAGATTTGTACAGATAAGTATAATATGCAGTTAAATGAAAAATATTAAGTAAGAAGCTTTGTTAAATATTTTTGAAAAGAGACTATTAATGTAAAACTTTGTGATGAAGAAATAGTTTTTATAGAGATGTGTAGAAAGGAATGATAATAAAGACATAAATCGAGAATTAAAGAGTGCTTTTAAAAGCCTGATAGATGTTAAAAAGAAATAAAATTGAAAATTACAAATTGAAAATTAAAATTGAAAAATGGAAAAAAAGATGAAAAAAAAATTTATGATGGAAATAAAATAGAAAAAGAAGAAAAAAAATGGAGGTTAAGGAGACAGATTTGTACAGATAAGTGTAATATGCAGTTTAAAATATTTTCGGTATAATGAAAAATATTAAGTAAGAAGTTTTGTTAAATATTTTTGAAAAGAGACTATTAATGTAAAACTTTGTGATGAAGAAATAGTTTTTATAGAGATGTGTAGAAAGGAATGATAATAAAGACATAAATCGAGAATTAACAAGTGCTTTTAAAAGACTGATAGATGTTAAAAAGAAATTAAATTGAAAATTACAAATTGAAAATTAAAATTGAAAAATGGAAAAAAAGATGAAAAAAAAATTTATGATGGAAATAAAATAGAAAAAGATGAAAAAAAAATGGAGGTTAAGGAGGCAGATTTGTACAGATAAGTGTAATATGCAGTTAAATGAAAAATATTAAGTAAGAAGTTTTGTTAAATATTTTTGAAAAGAGACTATTAATGTAAAACTTTGTGATGAAGAAATAGTTTTTATAGAGATGTGTAGAAAGGAATGATAATAAAGACATAAATCGAGAATTAAAGAGTGCTTTTAAAAGCCTGATAGATGTTAAAAAGAAATAAAATTGAAAATTACAAATTGAAAATTAAAATTGAAAAATGGAAAAAAAGATGAAAAAAAAATTTATGATGGAAATAAAATAGAAAAAGAAGAAAAAAAATGGAGGTTAAGGAGGCAGATTTGTACAGATAAGTGTAATATGCAGTTTAAATTTTTTCGGTATAATGAAAAATATTAAGTAAGAAGCTTGTTTAAATATTTTTGAAAAGAGACTATTAATGTAAAACTTTGTGATGAAGAAATAGTTTTTATAGAGATGTGTAGAAAGGAATGATAATAAAGACATAAATCGAGAATTAAAGAGTGCTTTTAAAAGCCTGATAGATGTTAAAAAGAAATAAAATTGAAAATTACAAATTGAAAATTAAAATTGAAAATTGGAAAAAAAGATGAAAAAAAAATTTATGATGGAAATAAAATAGAAAAAGATGAAAAAAAAATGGAGGTTAAGGAGACAGATTTGTACAGATAAGTGTAATATGCAGTTAAATGAAAAATATTAAGTAAGAAGTTTTGTTAAATATTTTTGAAAAGAGACTATTAATGTAAAACTTTGTGATGAAGAAATAGTTTTTATAGAGATGTGTAGAAAGGAATGATAATAAAGACATAAATCGAGAATTAAAGAGTGCTTTTAAAAGACTGATAGATGTTAAAAAGAAATAAAATTGAAAATTACAAATTGAAAATTAAAATTGAAAAATGGAAAAAAAGATGAAAAAAAAATTTATGATGGAAATAAAATAGAAAAAGATGAAAAAAAAATGGAGGTTAAGGAGGCAGATTTGTACAGATAAGTGTAATATGCAGTTAAATGAAAAATATTAAGTAAGAAGTTTTGTTAAATATTTTTGAAAAGAGACTATTAATGTAAAACTTTGTGATGAAGAAATAGTTTTTATAGAGATGTGTAGAAAGGAATGATAATAAAGACATAAATCGAGAATTAAAGAGTGCTTTTAAAAGACTGATAGATGTTAAAAAGAAATAAAATTGAAAATTACAAATTGAAAATTAAAATTGAAAAATGGAAAAAAAGATGAAAAAAAAATTTATGATGGAAATAAAATAGAAAAAGATGAAAAAAAAATGGAGGTTAAGGAGGCAGATTTGTACAGATAAGTGTAATATGCAGTTAAATGAAAAATATTAAGTAAGAAGTTTTGTTAAATATTTTTGAAAAGAGACTATTAATGTAAAACTTTGTGATGAAGAAATAGTTTTTATAGAGATGTGTAGAAAGGAATGATAATAAAGACATAAATCGAGAATTAAAGAGTGCTTTTAAAAGCCTGATAGATGTTAAAAAGAAATAAAATTGAAAATTACAAATTGAAAATTAAAATTGAAAAATGGAAAAAAAGATGAAAAAAAAATTTATGATGGAAATAAAATAGAAAAAGAAGAAAAAAAATGGAGGTTAAGGAGGCAGATTTGTACAGATAAGTGTAATATGCAGTTTAAATTTTTTCGGTATAATGAAAAATATTAAGTAAGAAGCTTTGTTAAATATTTTTGAAAAGAGACTATTAATGTAAAACTTTGTGATGAAGAAATAGTTTTTATAGAGATGTGTAGAAAGGAATGATAATAAAGACATAAATCGAGAATTAAAGAGTGCTTTTAAAAGCCTGATAGATGTAAAAAAGAAATAAAATTGAAAATTACAAATTGAAAATTACAAATTGAAAAATGGAAAAAAAGATGAAAAAAAAATTTATGATGGAAATAGAAAAAGAAGAAAAAAAAATGGAGGTTAAGGAGACAGATTTGTACAGATATGTGTAATTTGCAGTTTAAAATATTTTCGGTATAATGAAAAATATTAAGTAAGAAGTTTTGTTAAATATTTTTGAAAAGAGACTATTAATGTAAAACTTTGTGATGAAGAAATAGTTTTTATAGAGATGTGTAGAAAGGAATGATAATAAAGACATAAATCGAGAATTAAAGAGTGCTTTTAAAAGCCTGATAGATGTTAAAAAGAAATAAAATTGAAAATTACAAATTGAAAATTAAAATTGAAAAATGGAAAAAAAGATGAAAAAAAAATTTATGATGGAAATAAAATAGAAAAAGAAGAAAAAAAATGGAGGTTAAGGAGACAGATTTGTACAGATATGTGTAATTTGCAGTTTAAAATATTTTCGGTATAATGAAAAATATTAAGTAAGAAGTTTTGTTAAATATTTTTGAAAAGAGACTATTAATGTAAAACTTTGTGATGAAGAAATAGTTTTTATAGAGATGTGTAGAAAGGAATGATAATAAAGACATAAATCGAGAATTAACAAGTGCTTTTAAAAGACTGATAGATGTTAAAAAGAAATAAAATTGAAAATTACAAATTGAAAATTAAAATTGAAAAATGGAAAAAAAGATGAAAAAAAAATTTATGATGGAAATAGAAAAAGAAGAAAAAAAAATGGAGGTTAAGGAGGCAGATTTGTACAGATAAGTTTAATATGCAGTTTAAAATATTTTCGGTTAAATGAAAAATATTAAGTAAGAAGTTTTGTTAAATATTTTTGAAAAGAGACTATTAATGTTAAACTTTGTGATGAAGAAATAGTTTTTATAGAGATGTGTAGAAAGGAATGATAATAAAGACATAAATCGAGAATTAAAGAGTGCTTTTAAAAGCCTGATAGATGTTAAAAAGAAATAAAATTGAAAATTACAAATTGAAAATTAAAATTGAAAAATGGAAAAAAAGATGAAAAAAAAATTTATGATGGAAATAGAAAAAGAAGAAAAAAAAATGGAGGTTAAGGAGGCAGATTTGTACAGATAAGTGTAACACGCAGTTAAATGAAAAATATTAAGTAAGAAGTTTTGTTAAATATTTTTGAAAAGAGACTATTAATGTAAAACTTTGTGATGAAGAAATAGTTTTTATAGAGATGTGTAGAAAGGAATGATAATAAAGACATAAATCGAGAATTAAAGAGTGCTTTTAAAAGCCTGATAGATGTTAAAAAAAATAAAATTGAAAATTACAAATTGAAAATTAAAATTGAAAAATGGAAAAAAAGAAAAAAAAAATTTATGATGGAAATAGAAAAAGAAGAAAAAAAAATAGAGGTTAAGGAGGCAGATTTGTACAGATAAAGTAATATGCAGTTTAAAATATTTTCGGTTAAATGAAAAATATTAAGTAAGAAGTTTTGTTAAATATTTTTGAAAAGAGACTATTAATGTAAAACTTTGTGATGAAGAAATAGTTTTTATAGAGATGTGTAGAAAGGAATGATAATAAAGACATAAATCGAGAATTAAAGAGTGCTTTTAAAAGCCTGATAGATGTTAAAAAGAAATAAAATTGAAAATTACAAATTGAAAATTAAAATTGAAAAATGGAAAAAAAGATGAAAAAAAAATTTATGATGGAAATAGAAAAAGAAGAAAAAAAAATGGAGGTTAAGGAGGCAGATTTGTACAGATAAGTTTAATATGCAGTTTAAAATATTTTCGGTTAAATGAAAAATATTAAGTAAGAAGTTTTGTTAAATATTTTTGAAAAGAGACTATTAATGTAAAACTTTGTGATGAAGAAATAGTTTTTATAGAGATGTGTAGAAAGGAATGATAATAAAGACATAAATCGAGAATTAAAGAGTGCTTTTAAAAGCCTGATAGATGTTAAAAAGAAATAAAATTGAAAATTACAAATTGAAAATTAAAATTGAAAAATGGAAAAAAAGAAAAAAAAAATTTATGATGGAAATAGAAAAAGAAGAAAAAAAAATGGAGGTTAAGGAGGCAGATTTGTACAGATAAGTGTAACACGCAGTTAAATGAAAAATATTAAGTAAGAAGTTTTGTTAAATATTTTTGAAAAGAGACTATTAATGTAAAACTTTGTGATGAAGAAATAGTTTTTATAGAGATGTGTAGAAAGGAATGATAATAAAGACATAAATCGAGAATTAAAGAGTGCTTTTAAAAGCCTGATAGATGTTAAAAAGAAATAAAATTGAAAATTACAAATTGAAAATTAAAATTGAAAAATGGAAAAAAAGATGAAAAAAAAATTTATGATGGAAATAGAAAAAGAAGAAAAAAAAATGGAGGTTAAGGAGGCAGATTTGTACAGATAAGTTTAATATGCAGTTTAAAATATTTTCGGTTAAATGAAAAATATTAAGTAAGAAGTTTTGTTAAATATTTTTGAAAAGAGACTATTAATGTAAAACTTTGTGATGAAGAAATAGTTTTTATAGAGATGTGTAGAAAGGAATGATAATAAAGACATAAATCGAGAATTAAAGAGTGCTTTTAAAAGCCTGATAGATGTTAAAAAGAAATAAAATTGAAAATTACAAATTGAAAATTAAAATTGAAAAATGGAAAAAAAGATGAAAAAAAAATTTATGATGGAAATAGAAAAAGAAGAAAAAAAAATGGAGGTTAAGGAGGCAGATTTGTACAGATAAGTGTAACACGCAGTTAAATGAAAAATATTAAGTAAGAAGTTTTGTTAAATATTTTTGAAAAGAGACTATTAATGTAAAACTTTGTGATGAAGAAATAGTTTTTATAGAGATGTGTAGAAAGGAATGATAATAAAGACATAAATCGAGAATTAAAGAGTGCTTTTAAAAGCCTGATAGATGTTAAAAAGAAATAAAATTGAAAATTACAAATTGAAAATTAAAATTGAAAAATGGAAAAAAAGATGAAAAAAAAATTTATGATGGAAATAGAAAAAGAAGAAAAAAAAATAGAGGTTAAGGAGGCAGATTTGTACAGATAAAGTAATATGCAGTTTAAAATATTTTCGGTTAAATGAAAAATATTAAGTAAGAAGTTTTGTTAAATATTTTTGAAAAGAGACTATTAATGTAAAACTTTGTGATGAAGAAATAGTTTTTATAGAGATGTGTAGAAAGGAATGATAATAAAGACATAAATCGAGAATTAAAGAGTGCTTTTAAAAGCCTGATAGATGTTAAAAAGAAATAAAATTGAAAATTACAAATTGAAAATTAAAATTGAAAAATGGAAAAAAAGATGAAAAAAAAATTTATGATGGAAATAGAAAAAGAAGAAAAAAAAATGGAGGTTAAGGAGGCAGATTTGTACAGATAAGTTTAATATGCAGTTTAAAATATTTTCGGTTAAATGAAAAATATTAAGTAAGAAGTTTTGTTAAATATTTTTGAAAAGAGACTATTAATGTAAAACTTTGTGATGAAGAAATAGTTTTTATAGAGATGTGTAGAAAGGAATGATAATAAAGACATAAATCGAGAATTAAAGAGTGCTTTTAAAAGCCTGATAGATGTTAAAAAGAAATAAAATTGAAAATTACAAATTGAAAATTAAAATTGAAAAATGGAAAAAAAGAAAAAAAAAATTTATGATGGAAATAGAAAAAGAAGAAAAAAAAATGGAGGTTAAGGAGGCAGATTTGTACAGATAAGTGTAACACGCAGTTAAATGAAAAATATTAAGTAAGAAGTTTTGTTAAATATTTTTGAAAAGAGACTATTAATGTAAAACTTTGTGATGAAGAAATAGTTTTTATAGAGATGTGTAGAAAGGAATGATAATAAAGACATAAATCGAGAATTAAAGAGTGCTTTTAAAAGCCTGATAGATGTTAAAAAGAAATAAAATTGAAAATTACAAATTGAAAATTAAAATTGAAAAATGGAAAAAAAGAAAAAAAAAATTTATGATGGAAATAGAAAAAGAAGAAAAAAAAATGGAGGTTAAGGAGGCAGATTTGTACAGATAAGTGTAACACGCAGTTAAATGAAAAATATTAAGTAAGAATTTTTGTTAAATATTCTTGAAAAGAGACTATTAATGTAAAACTTTGTGATGAAGAAATAGTTTTTATAGAGATGTGTAGAAAGGAATGATAATAAAGACATAAATCGAGAATTAAAGAGTGCTTTTAAAAGCCTGATAGATGTTAAAAAGAAATAAAATTGAAAATTACAAATTGAAAATTAAAATTGAAAAATGGAAAATGGAAAAAAAGATGAAAAAAAAATTTATGATGGAAATAGAAAAAGAAGAAAAAAAAATGGAGGTTAAGGAGGCAGATTTGTACAGATAAGTGTAACACGCAGTTAAATGAAAAATATTAAGTAAGAAGTTTTGTTAAATATTTTTGAAAAGAGACTATTAATGTAAAACTTTGTGATGAAGAAATAGTTTTTATAGAGATGTGTAGAAAGGAATGATAATAAAGACATAAATCGAGAATTAAAGAGTGCTTTTAAAAGCCTGATAGATGTTAAAAAGAAATAAAATTGAAAATTACAAATTGAAAATTAAAATTGAAAAATGGAAAAAAAGATGAAAAAAAAATTTATGATGGAAATAGAAAAAGAAGAAAAAAAAATGGAGGTTAAGGAGGCAGATTTGTACAGATAAGTTTAATATGCAGTTTAAAATATTTTCGGTTAAATGAAAAATATTAAGTAAGAAGTTTTGTTAAATATTTTTGAAAAGAGACTATTAATGTAAAACTTTGTGATGAAGAAATAGTTTTTATAGAGATGTGTAGAAAGGAATGATAATAAAGACATAAATCGAGAATTAAAGAGTGCTTTTAAAAGCCTGATAGATGTTAAAAAGAAATAAAATTGAAAATTACAAATTGAAAATTAAAATTGAAAAATGGAAAAAAAGAAAAAAAAAATTTATGATGGAAATAGAAAAAGAAGAAAAAAAAATGGAGGTTAAGGAGGCAGATTTGTACAGATAAGTGTAACACGCAGTTAAATGAAAAATATTAAGTAAGAATTTTTGTTAAATATTCTTGAAAAGAGACTATTAATGTAAAACTTTGTGATGAAGAAATAGTTTTTATAGAGATGTGTAGAAAGGAATGATAATAAAGACATAAATCGAGAATTAAAGAGTGCTTTTAAAAGCCTGATAGATGTTAAAAAGAAATAAAATTGAAAATTACAAATTGAAAATTAAAATTGAAAAATGGAAAATGGAAAAAAAGATGAAAAAAAAATTTATGATGGAAATAGAAAAAGAAGAAAAAAAAATGGAGGTTAAGGAGGCAGATTTGTACAGATAAGTGTAACACGCAGTTAAATGAAAAATATTAAGTAAGAAGTTTTGTTAAATATTTTTGAAAAGAGACTATTAATGTAAAACTTTGTGATGAAGAAATAGTTTTTATAGAGATGTGTAGAAAGGAATGATAATAAAGACATAAATCGAGAATTAAAGAGTGCTTTTAAAAGCCTGATAGATGTTAAAAAGAAATAAAATTGAAAATTACAAATTGAAAATTAAAATTGAAAAATGGAAAAAAAGAAAAAAAAAATTTATGATGGAAATAGAAAAAGAAGAAAAAAAAATGGAGGTTAAGGAGGCAGATTTGTACAGATAAGTTTAATATGCAGTTTAAAATATTTTCGGTTAAATGAAAAATATTAAGTAAGAAGTTTTGTTAAATATTTTTGAAAAGAGACTATTAATGTAAAACTTTGTGATGAAGAAATAGTTTTTATAGAGATGTGTAGAAAGGAATGATAATAAAGACATAAATCGAGAATTAAAGAGTGCTTTTAAAAGCCTGATAGATGTTAAAAAGAAATAAAATTGAAAATTACAAATTGAAAATTAAAATTGAAAAATGGAAAAAAAGAAAAAAAAAATTTATGATGGAAATAGAAAAAGAAGAAAAAAAAATGGAGGTTAAGGAGGCAGATTTGTACAGATAAGTGTAATATGCAGTTTAAAATATTTTCGGTTAAATGAAAAATATTAAGTAAGAAGTTTTGTTAAATATTTTTGAAAAGAGACTATTAATGTAAAACTTTGTGATGAAGAAATAGTTTTTATAGAGATGTGTAGAAAGGAATGATAATAAAGACATAAATCGAGAATTAAAGAGTGCTTTTAAAAGCCTGATAGATGTTAAAAAGAAATAAAATTGAAAATTACAAATTGAAAATTAAAATTGAAAAATGGAAAATGGAAAAAAAGATGAAAAAAAAATTTATGATGGAAATAGAAAAAGAAGAAAAAAAAATGGAGGTTAAGGAGGCAGATTTGTACAGATAAGTGTAACACGCAGTTAAATGAAAAATATTAAGTAAGAAGTTTTGTTAAATATTTTTGAAAAGAGACTATTAATGTAAAACTTTGTGATGAAGAAATAGTTTTTATAGAGATGTGTAGAAAGGAATGATAATAAAGACATAAATCGAGAATTAAAGAGTGCTTTTAAAAGCCTGATAGATGTTAAAAAGAAATAAAATTGAAAATTACAAATTGAAAATTAAAATTGAAAAATGGAAAAAAAGATGAAAAAAAAATTTATGATGGAAATAGAAAAAGAAGAAAAAAAAATGGAGGTTAAGGAGGCAGATTTGTACAGATAAGTGTAACACGCAGTTAAATGAAAAATATTAAGTAAGAAGTTTTGTTAAATATTTTTGAAAAGAGACTATTAATGTAAAACTTTGTGATGAAGAAATAGTTTTTATAGAGATGTGTAGAAAGGAATGATAATAAAGACATAAATCGAGAATTAAAGAGTGCTTTTAAAAGCCTGATAGATGTTAAAAAGAAATAAAATTGAAAATTACAAATTGAAAATTAAAATTGAAAAATGGAAAAAAAGATGAAAAAAAAATTTATGATGGAAATAGAAAAAGAAGAAAAAAAAATAGAGGTTAAGGAGGCAGATTTGTACAGATAAAGTAATATGCAGTTTAAAATATTTTCGGTTAAATGAAAAATATTAAGTAAGAAGTTTTGTTAAATATTTTTGAAAAGAGACTATTAATGTAAAACTTTGTGATGAAGAAATAGTTTTTATAGAGATGTGTAGAAAGGAATGATAATAAAGACATAAATCGAGAATTAAAGAGTGCTTTTAAAAGCCTGATAGATGTTAAAAAGAAATAAAATTGAAAATTACAAATTGAAAATTAAAATTGAAAAATGGAAAAAAAGATGAAAAAAATTTATGATGGAAATAGAAAAAGAAGAAAAAAAAATAGAGGTTAAGGAGGCAGATTTGTACAGATAAGTGTAATATGCAGTTTAAAATATTTTCGGTTAAATGAAAAATATTAAGTAAGAAGTTTTGTTAAATATTTTTGAAAAGAGACTATTAATGTAAAACTTTGTGATGAAGAAATAGTTTTTATAGAGATGTGTAGAAAGGAATGATAATAAAGACATAAATCGAGAATTAAAGAGTGCTTTTAAAAGCCTGATAGATGTTAAAAAGAAATAAAATTGAAAATTACAAATTGAAAATTAAAATTGAAAAATGGAAAAAAAGATGAAAAAAAAATTTATGATGGAAATAAAATAGAAAAAGAAGAAAAAAAATGGAGGTTAAGGAGACAGATTTGTACAGATAAGTGTAATATGCAGTTTAAAATATTTTCGGTATAATGAAAAATATTAAGTAAGAAGCTTTGTTAAATATTTTTGAAAAGAGACTATTAATGTAAAACTTTGTGATGAAGAAATAGTTTTTATAGAGATGTGTAGAAAGGAATGATAATAAAGACATAAATCGAGAATTAAAGAGTGCTTTTAAAAGCCTGATAGATGTTAAAAAAAATAAAATCGAAAATTACAAATTGAAAATTAAAATTGAAAAATGGAAAAAAAGATGAAAAAAAAATTTATGATGGAAATAGAAAAAGAAGAAAAAAAAATGGAGGTTAAGGAGGCAGATTTGTACAGATAAGTGTAAAACGCAGTTAAAAAAAAAAAATTAAGTAAGAAGTTTTGTTAAATATTTTTGAAAAGAGACTATTAATGTAAAACTTTGTGATGAAGAAATAGTTTTTATAGAGATGTGTAGAAAGGAATGATAATAAAGACATAAATCGAGAATTAAAGAGTGCTTTTAAAAGCCTGATAGATGTTAAAAAGAAATAAAATTGAAAATTACAAATTGAAAATTAAAATTGAAAAATGGAAAAAAAGAAAAAAAAAATTTATGATGGAAATAGAAAAAGAAGAAAAAAAAATAGAGGTTAAGGAGGCAGATTTGTACAGATAAGTTTAATATGCAGTTTAAAATATTTTCGGTTAAATGAAAAATATTAAGTAAGAAGTTTTGTTAAATATTTTTGAAAAGAGACTATTAATGTAAAACTTTGTGATGAAGAAATAGTTTTTATAGAGATGTGTAGAAAGGAATGATAATAAAGACATAAATCGAGAATTAAAGAGTGCTTTTAAAAGCCTGATAGATGTTAAAAAGAAATAAAATTGAAAATTACAAATTGAAAATTAAAATTGAAAAATGGAAAAAAAGAAAAAAAAAATTTATGATGGAAATAGAAAAAGAAGAAAAAAAAATGGAGGTTAAGGAGGCAGATTTGTACAGATAAGTGTAATATGCAGTTTAAAATATTTTCGGTTAAATGAAAAATATTAAGTAAGAAGTTTTGTTAAATATTTTTGAAAAGAGACTATTAATGTAAAACTTTGTGATGAAGAAATAGTTTTTATAGAGATGTGTAGAAAGGAATGATAATAAAGACATAAATCGAGAATTAAAGAGTGCTTTTAAAAGCCTGATAGATGTTAAAAAGAAATAAAATTGAAAATTACAAATTGAAAATTAAAATTGAAAAATGGAAAAAAAGAAAAAAAAAATTTATGATGGAAATAGAAAAAGAAGAAAAAAAAATAGAGGTTAAGGAGGCAGATTTGTACAGATAAGTTTAATATGCAGTTTAAAATATTTTCGGTTAAATGAAAAATATTAAGTAAGAAGTTTTGTTAAATATTTTTGAAAAGAGACTATTAATGTAAAACTTTGTGATGAAGAAATAGTTTTTATAGAGATGTGTAGAAAGGAATGATAATAAAGACATAAATCGAGAATTAAAGAGTGCTTTTAAAAGCCTGATAGATGTTAAAAAGAAATAAAATTGAAAATTACAAATTGAAAATTAAAATTGAAAAATGGAAAAAAAGAAAAAAAAAATTTATGATGGAAATAGAAAAAGAAGAAAAAAAAATGGAGGTTAAGGAGGCAGATTTGTACAGATAAGTGTAATATGCAGTTTAAAATATTTTCGGTTAAATGAAAAATATTAAGTAAGAAGTTTTGTTAAATATTTTTGAAAAGAGACTATTAATGTAAAACTTTGTGATGAAGAAATAGTTTTTATAGAGATGTGTAGAAAGGAATGATAATAAAGACATAAATCGAGAATTAAAGAGTGCTTTTAAAAGCCTGATAGATGTAAAAAAGAAATAAAATTGAAAATTACAAATTGAAAATTAAAATTGAAAAATGGAAAAAAAGAAAAAAAAAATTTATGATGGAAATAGAAAAAGAAGAAAAAAAAATAGAGGTTAAGGAGGCAGATTTGTACAGATAAGTTTAATATGCAGTTTAAAATATTTTCGGTTAAATGAAAAATATTAAGTAAGAAGTTTTGTTAAATATTTTTGAAAAGAGACTATTAATGTAAAACTTTGTGATGAAGAAATAGTTTTTATAGAGATGTGTAGAAAGGAATGATAATAAAGACATAAATCGAGAATTAAAGAGTGCTTTTAAAAGCCTGATAGATGTTAAAAAGAAATAAAATTGAAAATTACAAATTGAAAATTAAAATTGAAAAATGGAAAAAAAGAAAAAAAAAATTTATGATGGAAATAGAAAAAGAAGAAAAAAAAATGGAGGTTAAGGAGGCAGATTTGTACAGATAAGTGTAATATGCAGTTTAAAATATTTTCGGTTAAATGAAAAATATTAAGTAAGAAGTTTTGTTAAATATTTTTGAAAAGAGACTATTAATGTAAAACTTTGTGATGAAGAAATAGTTTTTATAGAGATGTGTAGAAAGGAATGATAATAAAGACATAAATCGAGAATTAAAGAGTGCTTTTAAAAGCCTGATAGATGTTAAAAAGAAATAAAATTGAAAATTACAAATTGAAAATTAAAATTGAAAAATGGAAAAAAAGAAAAAAAAAATTTATGATGGAAATAGAAAAAGAAGAAAAAAAAATGGAGTTTAAGGAGGCAGATTTGTACAGATAAAGTAATATGCAGTTTAAAATATTTTCGGTTAAATGAAAAATATTAAGTAAGAAGTTTTGTTAAATATTTTTGAAAAGAGACTATTAATGTAAAACTTTGTGATGAAGAAATAGTTTTTATAGAGATGTGTAGAAAGGAATGATAATAAAGACATAAATCGAGAATTAAAGAGTGCTTTTAAAAGCCTGATAGATGTAAAAAAGAAATAAAATTGAAAATTACAAATTGAAAATTAAAATTGAAAAATGGAAAAAAAGAAAAAAAAATTTATGATGGAAATAGAAAAAGAAGAAAAAAAAATGGAGGTTAAGGAGGCAGATTTGTACAGATAAGTGTAATATGCAGTTTAAAATATTTTCGGTTAAATGAAAAATATTAAGTAAGAAGTTTTGTTAAATATTTTTGAAAAGAGACTATTAATGTAAAACTTTGTGATGAAGAAATAGTTTTTATAGAGATGTGTAGAAAGGAATGATAATAAAGACATAAATCGAGAATTAAAGAGTGCTTTTAAAAGCCTGATAGATGTTAAAAAGAAATAAAATTGAAAATTACAAATTGAAAATTAAAATTGAAAAATGGAAAAAAAGAAAAAAAAAATTTATGATGGAAATAGAAAAAGAAGAAAAAAAAATGGAGTTTAAGGAGGCAGATTTGTACAGATAAGTGTAATATGCAGTTTAAAATATTTTCGGTTAAATGAAAAATATTAAGTAAGAAGTTTTGTTAAATATTTTTGAAAAGAGACTATTAATGTAAAACTTTGTGATGAAGAAATAGTTTTTATAGAGATGTGTAGAAAGGAATGATAATAAAGACATAAATCGAGAATTAAAGAGTGCTTTTAAAAGCCTGATAGATGTTAAAAAGAAATAAAATTGAAAATTACAAATTGAAAATTAAAATTGAAAAATGGAAAAAAAGAAAAAAAAAATTTATGATGGAAATAGAAAAAGAAGAAAAAAAAATGGAGGTTAAGGAGGCAGATAAGTACAGATAAGTGTAATATGCAGTTTAAAATATTTTCGGTTAAATGAAAAATATTAAGTAAGAAGTTTTGTTAAATATTTTTGAAAAGAGACTATTAATGTAAAACTTTGTGATGAAGAAATAGTTTTTATAGAGATGTGTAGAAAGGAATGATAATAAAGACATAAATCGAGAATTAAAGAGTGCTTTTAAAAGCCTGATAGATGTTAAAAAGAAATAAAATTGAAAATTACAAATTGAAAATTAAAATTGAAAAATGGAAAAAAAGAAAAAAAAAATTTATGATGGAAATAGAAAAAGAAGAAAAAAAAATGGAGGTTAAGGAGGCAGATTTGTACAGATAAGTGTAATATGCAGTTTAAAATATTTTCGGTTAAATGAAAAATATTAAGTAAGAAGTTTTGTTAAATATTTTTGAAAAGAGACTATTAATGTAAAACTTTGTGATGAAGAAATAGTTTTTATAGAGATGTGTAGAAAGGAATGATAATAAAGACATAAATCGAGAATTAAAGAGTGCTTTTAAAAGCCTGATAGATGTTAAAAAGAAATAAAATTGAAAATTACAAATTGAAAATTAAAATTGAAAAATGGAAAAAAAGAAAAAAAAAATTTATGATGGAAATAGAAAAAGAAGAAAAAAAAATGGAGGTTAAGGAGGCAGATAAGTACAGATAAGTGTAATATGCAGTTTAAAATATTTTCGGTTAAATGAAAAATATTAAGTAAGAAGTTTTGTTAAATATTTTTGAAAAGAGACTATTAATGTAAAACTTTGTGATGAAGAAATAGTTTTTATAGAGATGTGTAGAAAGGAATGATAATAAAGACATAAATCGAGAATTAAAGAGTGCTTTTAAAAGCCTGATAGATGTTAAAAAGAAATAAAATTGAAAATTACAAATTGAAAATTAAAATTGAAAAATGGAAAAAAAGATGAAAAAAATTTATGATGGAAATAGAAAAAGAAGAAAAAAAAATGGAGGTTAAGGAGGCAGATTTGTACAGATAAGTGTAATATGCAGTTTAAAATATTTTCGGTTAAATGAAAAATATTAAGTAAGAAGTTTTGTTAAATATTTTTGAAAAGAGACTATTAATGTAAAACTTTGTGATGAAGAAATAGTTTTTATAGAGATGTGTAGAAAGGAATGATAATAAAGACATAAATCGAGAATTAAAGAGTGCTTTTAAAAGCCTGATAGATGTTAAAAAGAAATAAAATTGAAAATTACAAATTGAAAATTAAAATTGAAAAATGGAAAAAAAGAAAAAAAAAATTTATGATGGAAATAGAAAAAGAAGAAAAAAAAATGGAGGTTAAGGAGGCAGATAAGTACAGATAAGTGTAATATGCAGTTTAAAATATTTTCGGTTAAATGAAAAATATTAAGTAAGAAGTTTTGTTAAATATTTTTGAAAAGAGACTATTAATGTAAAACTTTGTGATGAAGAAATAGTTTTTATAGAGATGTGTAGAAAGGAATGATAATAAAGACATAAATCGAGAATTAAAGAGTGCTTTTAAAAGCCTGATAGATGTTAAAAAGAAATAAAATTGAAAATTACAAATTGAAAATTAAAATTGAAAAATGGAAAAAAAGAAAAAAAAAATTTATGATGGAAATAGAAAAAGAAGAAAAAAAAATGGAGGTTAAGGAGGCAGATTTGTACAGATAAGTGTAATATGCAGTTTAAAATATTTTCGGTTAAATGAAAAATATTAAGTAAGAAGTTTTGTTAAATATTTTTGAAAAGAGACTATTAATGTAAAACTTTGTGATGAAGAAATAGTTTTTATAGAGATGTGTAGAAAGGAATGATAATAAAGACATAAATCGAGAATTAAAGAGTGCTTTTAAAAGCCTGATAGATGTTAAAAAGAAATAAAATTGAAAATTACAAATTGAAAATTAAAATTGAAAAATGGAAAAAAAGAAAAAAAAAATTTATGATGGAAATAGAAAAAGAAGAAAAAAAAATGGAGGTTAAGGAGGCAGATTTGTACAGATAAGTGTAATATGCAGTTTAAAATATTTTCGGTTAAATGAAAAATATTAAGTAAGAAGTTTTGTTAAATATTTTTGAAAAGAGACTATTAATGTAAAACTTTGTGATGAAGAAATAGTTTTTATAGAGATGTGTAGAAAGGAATGATAATAAAGACATAAATCGAGAATTAAAGAGTGCTTTTAAAAGCCTGATAGATGTTAAAAAGAAATAAAATTGAAAATTACAAATTGAAAATTAAAATTGAAAAATGGAAAAAAAGAAAAAAAAAATTTATGATGGAAATAGAAAAAGAAGAAAAAAAAATGGAGGTTAAGGAGGCAGATTTGTACAGATAAGTGTAATATGCAGTTTAAAATATTTTCGGTTAAATGAAAAATATTAAGTAAGAAGTTTTGTTAAATATTTTTGAAAAGAGACTATTAATGTAAAACTTTGTGATGAAGAAATAGTTTTTATAGAGATGTGTAGAAAGGAATGATAATAAAGACATAAATCGAGAATTAAAGAGTGCTTTTAAAAGCCTGATAGATGTTAAAAAGAAATAAAATTGAAAATTACAAATTGAAAATTAAAATTGAAAAATGGAAAAAAAGAAAAAAAAAATTTATGATGGAAATAGAAAAAGAAGAAAAAAAATGGAGGTTAAGGAGGCAGATAAGTACAGATAAGTGTAATATGCAGTTTAAAATATTTTCGGTTAAATGAAAAATATTAAGTAAGAAGTTTTGTTAAATATTTTTGAAAAGAGACTATTAATGTAAAACTTTGTGATGAAGAAATAGTTTTTATAGAGATGTGTAGAAAGGAATGATAATAAAGACATAAATCGAGAATTAAAGAGTGCTTTTAAAAGCCTGATAGATGTAAAAAAGAAATAAAATTGAAAATTACAAATTGAAAATTAAAATTGAAAAATGGAAAAAAAGATGAAAAAAAAATTTATGATGTAAATAGAAAAAGAAGAAAAAAAAATGGAGGTTAAGGAGGCAGATTTGTACAGAAAAGTATAACACGCGTTTAAATGAAAAATATTAAGTAAGAAGTTTTGTTAAATATTTTTGAAAAGAGACTATTAATGTAAAACTTTGTGATGAAGAAATAGTTTTTATAGAGATGTGTAGAAAGGAATGATAATAAAGACATAAATCGAGAATTAAAGAGTGCTTTTAAAAGCCTGATAGATGTTAAAAAGAAATAAAATTGAAAATTACAAATTGAAAATTAAAATTGAAAAATGGAAAAAAAGAAAAAAAAAATTTATGATGGAAATAGAAAAAGAAGAAAAAAAAATGGAGGTTAAGGAGGCAGATAAGTACAGATAAGTGTAATATGCAGTTTAAAATATTTTCGGTTAAATGAAAAATATTAAGTAAGAAGTTTTGTTAAATATTTTTGAAAAGAGACTATTAATGTAAAACTTTGTGATGAAGAAATAGTTTTTATAGAGATGTGTAGAAAGGAATGATAATAAAGACATAAATCGAGAATTAAAGAGTGCTTTTAAAAGCCTGATAGATGTTAAAAAGAAATAAAATTGAAAATTACAAATTGAAAATTAAAATTGAAAAATGGAAAAAAAGATGAAAAAAAAATTTATGATGTAAATAAAATAGAAAAAGAAGAAAAAAAAATGGAGGTTAAGGAGGCAGATTTGTACAGATAAAGTAATATGCAGTTAAATGAAAAATATTAAGTACGAAGTTTTGTTAAATATTTTTGAAAAGAGACTATTAATGTAAAACTTTGTGATGAAGAAATAGTTTTTATAGAGATGTGTAGAAAGGAATGATAATAAAGACATAAATCGAGAATTAAAGAGTGCTTTTAAAAGCCTGATAGATGTTAAAAAGAAATAAAATTGAAAATTAAAATTGAAAATTAAAATTGAAAAATGGAAAAAAAGAAGAAAAAAAAATTTATGATGGAAATAAAATAGAAAAAGAAGAAAAAAAATGGAGGTTAAGGAGGCAGATTTGTACTGATAAGTGTAACACGCAGTTAAATGAAAAATATTAAGTACGAAGTTTTGTTAAATATTTTTGAAAAGAGACTATTAATGTAAAACTTTGTGATGAAGAAATAGTTTTTATAGAGATGTGTAGAAAGGAATGATAATAAAGACATAAATCGAGAATTAAAGAGTGCTTTTAAAAGCCTGATAGATGTTAAAAAAAATAAAATCGAAAATTACAAATTGAAAATTAAAATTGAAAAATGGAAAAAAAGATGAAAAAAAAATTTATGATGGAAATAAAATAGAAAAAGAAGAAAAAAAATGGAGGTTAAGGAGGCAGATTTGTACTGATAAGTGTAACACGCAGTTAAATGAAAAATATTAAGTAAGAAGTTTTGTTAAATATTTTTGAAAAGAGACTATTAATGTAAAACTTTGTGATGAAGAAATAGTTTTTATAGAGATGTGTAGAAAGGAATGATAATAAAGACATAAATCGAGAATTAAAGAGTGCTTTTAAAAGCCTGATAGATGTTAAAAAGAAATAAAATTGAAAATTAAAATTGAAAATTAAAATTGAAAAATGGAAAAAAAGAAGAAAAAAAAATTTATGATGGAAATAAAATAGAAAAAGAAGAAAAAAAAATGGAGGTTAAGGAGGCAGATTTGTACTGATAATTGTAATATGCAGTTAAATGAAAAATATTAAGTACGAAGTTTTGTTAAATATTTTTGAAAAGAGACTATTAATGTAAAACTTTGTGATGAAGAAATAGTTTTTATAGAGATGTGTAGAAAGGAATGATAATAAAGACATAAATCGAGAATTAAAGAGTGCTTTTAAAAGCCTGATAGATGTTAAAAAGAAATAAAATTGAAAATTACAAATTGAAAATTAAAATTGAAAAATGGAAAAAAAGAAAAAAAAAATTTATGATGGAAATAGAAAAAGAAGAAAAAAAAATGGAGGTTAAGGAGGCAGATAAGTACAGATAAGCGTAATATGCAGTTAAATGAAAAATATTAAGTACGAAGTTTTGTTAAATATTTTTGAAAAGAGACTATTAATGTAAAACTTTGTGATGAAGAAATAGTTTTTATAGAGATGTGTAGAAAGGAATGATAATAAAGACATAAATCGAGAATTAAAGAGTGCTTTTAAAAGCCTGATAGATGTTAAAAAGCAATAAAATTGAAAATTAAAATTGAAAAATGGAAAAAAAGAGAAAAAAAAATTTATGATGGAAATAAAATAGAAAAAGAAGAAAAAAAAATGGAGGTTAAGGAGGCAGATTTGTACAGATAAGCGTAATATGCAGTTAAATGAAAAATATTAAGTAAGAAGTTTTGTTAAATATTTTTGAAAAGAGACTATTAATGTAAAACTTTGTGATGAAGAAATAGTTTTTATAGAGATGTGTAGAAAGGAATGATAATAAAGACATAAATCGAGAATTAAAGAGTGCTTTTAAAAGCCTGATAGATGTTAAAAAGCAATAAAATTGAAAATTACAAATTGAAAAATGGAAAAAAAGAAGAAAAAAAAATTTATGATGGAAATAAAATAGAAAAAGAAGAAAAAAAAATGGAGGTTAAGGAGGCAGATTTGTACAGATAAGCGTAATATGCAGTTAAATGAAAAATATTAAGTACGAAGTTTTGTTAAATATTTTTGAAAAGAGACTATTAATGTAAAACTTTGTGATGAAGAAATAGTTTTTATAGAGATGTGTAGAAAGGAATGATAATAAAGACATAAATCGAGAATTAAAGAGTGCTTTTAAAAGCCTGATAGATGTTAAAAAGCAATAAAATTGAAAATTAAAATTGAAAAATGGAAAAAAAGAGAAAAAAAAATTTATGATGGAAATAAAATAGAAAAAGAAGAAAAAAAAATGGAGGTTAAGGAGGCAGATTTGTACAGATAAGCGTAATATGCAGTTAAATGAAAAATATTAAGTACGAAGTTTTGTTAAATATTTTTGAAAAGAGACTATTAATGTAAAACTTTGTGATGAAGAAATAGTTTTTATAGAGATGTGTAGAAAGGAATGATAATAAAGACATAAATCGAGAATTAAAGAGTGCTTTTAAAAGCCTGATAGATGTTAAAAAGAAATAAAATTGAAAATTAAAATTGAAAAATGGAATTGAAAAATGCAAAAAAAGAAGAAAAAAAAATTTATGATGGAAATAAAATAGAAAAAGAAGAAAAAAAAATGGAGGTTAAGGAGGCAGATTTGTACAGATAAGCGTAATATGCAGTTAAATGAAAAATATTAAGTACGAAGTTTTGTTAAATATTTTTGAAAAGAGACTATTAATGTAAAACTTTGTGATGAAGAAATAGTTTTTATAGAGATGTGTAGAAAGGAATGATAATAAAGACATAAATCGAGAATTAAAGAGTGCTTTTAAAAGCCTGATAGATGTTAAAAAGAAATAAAATTGAAAATTAAAATTGAAAATTAAAATTGAAAAATGGAAAAAAAGAGAAAAAAAAATTTATGATGGAAATAAAATAGAAAAAGAAGAAAAAAAAATGGAGGTTAAGGAGGCAGATTTGTACAGATAAGCGTAATATGCAGTTAAATGAAAAATATTAAGTACGAAGTTTTGTTAAATATTTTTGAAAAGAGACTATTAATGTAAAACTTTGTGATGAAGAAATAGTTTTTATAGAGATGTGTAGAAAGGAATGATAATAAAGACATAAATCGAGAATTAAAGAGTGCTTTTAAAAGCCTGATAGATGTTAAAAAGAAATAAAATTGAAAATTAAAATTGAAAATTAAAATTGAAAAATGGAAAAAAAAGAGAAAAAAAAATTTATTATGGAAATAAAATAGAAAAAAAAAATGTAGGTTAAGGAGGCAGATTTGTTGAGATAAGTGTAATATGCAGTTAAATGAAAAATATTAAGTACGAAGTTTTGTTAAATATTTTTGAAAAGAGACTATTAATGTAAAACTTTGTGATGAAGAAATAGTTTTTATAGAGATGTGTAGAAAGGAATGATAATAAAGACATAAATCGAGAATTAAAGAGTGCTTTTAAAAGCCTGATAGATGTTAAAAAGCAATAAAATTGAAAATTAAAATTGAAAATTAAAATTGAAAAATGGAAAAAAAAGAGAAAAAAAAATTTATTATGGAAATAAAATAGAAAAAAAAAATGTAGGTTAAGGAGGCAGATTTGTTGAGATAAGTGTAATATGCAGTTAAATGAAAAATATTAAGTACGAAGTTTTGTTAAATATTTTTGAAAAGAGACTATTAATGTAAAACTTTGTGATGAAGAAATAGTTTTTATAGAGATGTGTAGAAAGGAATGATAATAAAGACATAAATCGAGAATTAAAGAGTGCTTTTAAAAGCCTGATAGATGTTAAAAAGCAATAAAATTGAAAATTAAAACTGAAAATTAAAATTGAAAATTAAAATTGAAAAATGGAAAAAAAAGAGAAAAAAAAATTTATGATGGAAATAAAATAGAAAAAGAAGAAAAAAAAATGGAGGTTAAGGAGGCAGATTTGTACAGATAAGCGTAATATGCAGTTAAATGAAAAATATTAAGTACGAAGTTTTGTTAAATATTTTTGAAAAGAGACTATTAATGTAAAACTTTGTGATGAAGAAATAGTTTTTATAGAGATGTGTAGAAAGGAATGATAATAAAGACATAAATCGAGAATTAAAGAGTGCTTTTAAAAGCCTGATAGATGTTAAAAAGAAATAAAATTGAAAATTAAAATTGAAAATTAAAATTGAAAAATGGAAAAAAAGAGAAAAAAAAATTTATGATGGAAATAAAATAGAAAAAGAAGAAAAAAAAATGGAGGTTAAGGAGGCAGATTTGTACAGATAAGCGTAATATGCAGTTAAATGAAAAATATTAAGTACGAAGTTTTGTTAAATATTTTTGAAAAGAGACTATTAATGTAAAACTTTGTGATGAAGAAATAGTTTTTATAGAGATGTGTAGAAAGGAATGATAATAAAGACATAAATCGAGAATTAAAGAGTGCTTTTAAAAGCCTGATAGATGTTAAAAAGCAATAAAATTGAAAATTAAAATTGAAAATTAAAATTGAAAAATGGAAAAAAAAGAGAAAAAAAAATTTATTATGGAAATAAAATAGAAAAAAAAAATGTAGGTTAAGGAGGCAGATTTGTTGAGATAAGTGTAATATGCAGTTAAATGAAAAATATTAAGTACGAAGTTTTGTTAAATATTTTTGAAAAGAGACTATTAATGTAAAACTTTGTGATGAAGAAATAGTTTTTATAGAGATGTGTAGAAAGGAATGATAATAAAGACATAAATCGAGAATTAAAGAGTGCTTTTAAAAGCCTGATAGATGTTAAAAAGCAATAAAATTGAAAATTAAAACTGAAAATTAAAATTGAAAATTAAAATTGAAAAATGGAAAAAAAAGAGAAAAAAAAAATTTATGATGGAAATAAAATAGAAAAAGAAGAAAAAAAAATGGAGGTTAAGGAGGCAGATTTGTACAGATAAGCGTAATATGCAGTTAAATGAAAAATATTAAGTACGAAGTTTTGTTAAATATTTTTGAAAAGAGACTATTAATGTAAAACTTTGTGATGAAGAAATAGTTTTTATAGAGATGTGTAGAAAGGAATGATAATAAAGACATAAATCGAGAATTAAAGAGTGCTTTTAAAAGCCTGATAGATGTTAAAAAGAAATAAAATTGAAAATTACAAATTGAAAATTAAAATTGAAAATTAAAATTGAAAAATGGAAAAAAAAGAAAAAAAAAATTTATGATGGAAATAGAAAAAGAAGAAAAAAAAATGGAGGTTAAGGAGGCAGATTTGTACAGATAAGTGTAATATGCAGTTAAATGAAAAATATTAAGTACGAAGTTTTGTTAAATATTTTTGAAAAGAGACTATTAATGTAAAACTTTGTGATGAAGAAATAGTTTTTATAGAGATGTGTAGAAAGGAATGATAATAAAGACATAAATCGAGAATTAAAGAGTGCTTTTAAAAGCCTGATAGATGTTAAAAAGCAATAAAATTGAAAATTAAAATTGAAAATTAAAATTGAAAAATGGAAAAAAAAGAGAAAAAAAAATTTATGATGGAAATAAAATAGAAAAAGAAGAAAAAAAAATGGAGGTTAAGGAGGCAGATTTGTACAGATAAGCGTAATATGCAGTTAAATGAAAAATATTAAGTACGAAGTTTTGTTAAATATTTTTGAAAAGAGACTATTAATGTAAAACTTTGTGATGAAGAAATAGTTTTTATAGAGATGTGTAGAAAGGAATGATAATAAAGACATAAATCGAGAATTAAAGAGTGCTTTTAAAAGCCTGATAGATGTTAAAAAGAAATAAAATTGAAAATTAAAATTGAAAATTAAAATTGAAAAATGGAAAAAAAGAGAAAAAAAAATTTATGATGGAAATAAAATAGAAAAAGAAGAAAAAAAAATGGAGGTTAAGGAGGCAGATTTGTACAGATAAGCGTAATATGCAGTTAAATGAAAAATATTAAGTACGAAGTTTTGTTAAATATTTTTGAAAAGAGACTATTAATGTAAAACTTTGTGATGAAGAAATAGTTTTTATAGAGATGTGTAGAAAGGAATGATAATAAAGACATAAATCGAGAATTAAAGAGTGCTTTTAAAAGCCTGATAGATGTTAAAAAGAAATAAAATTGAAAATTAAAATTGAAAATTAAAATTGAAAAATGGAAAAAAAAGAGAAAAAAAAATTTATTATGGAAATAAAATAGAAAAAAAAAATGTAGGTTAAGGAGGCAGATTTGTTGAGATAAGTGTAATATGCAGTTAAATGAAAAATATTAAGTACGAAGTTTTGTTAAATATTTTTGAAAAGAGACTATTAATGTAAAACTTTGTGATGAAGAAATAGTTTTTATAGAGATGTGTAGAAAGGAATGATAATAAAGACATAAATCGAGAATTAAAGAGTGCTTTTAAAAGCCTGATAGATGTTAAAAAGCAATAAAATTGAAAATTAAAACTGAAAATTAAAATTGAAAATTAAAATTGAAAAATGGAAAAAAAAGAGAAAAAAAAATTTATGATGGAAATAAAATAGAAAAAGAAGAAAAAAAAATGGAGGTTAAGGAGGCAGATTTGTACAGATAAGCGTAATATGCAGTTAAATGAAAAATATTAAGTACGAAGTTTTGTTAAATATTTTTGAAAAGAGACTATTAATGTAAAACTTTGTGATGAAGAAATAGTTTTTATAGAGATGTGTAGAAAGGAATGATAATAAAGACATAAATCGAGAATTAAAGAGTGCTTTTAAAAGCCTGATAGATGTTAAAAAGAAATAAAATTGAAAATTAAAATTGAAAATTAAAATTGAAAAATGGAAAAAAAGAGAAAAAAAAATTTATGATGGAAATAAAATAGAAAAAGAAGAAAAAAAAATGGAGGTTAAGGAGGCAGATTTGTACAGATAAGCGTAATATGCAGTTAAATGAAAAATATTAAGTACGAAGTTTTGTTAAATATTTTTGAAAAGAGACTATTAATGTAAAACTTTGTGATGAAGAAATAGTTTTTATAGAGATGTGTAGAAAGGAATGATAATAAAGACATAAATCGAGAATTAAAGAGTGCTTTTAAAAGCCTGATAGATGTTAAAAAGCAATAAAATTGAAAATTAAAATTGAAAATTAAAATTGAAAAATGGAAAAAAAAGAGAAAAAAAAATTTATTATGGAAATAAAATAGAAAAAAAAAATGTAGGTTAAGGAGGCAGATTTGTTGAGATAAGTGTAATATGCAGTTAAATGAAAAATATTAAGTACGAAGTTTTGTTAAATATTTTTGAAAAGAGACTATTAATGTAAAACTTTGTGATGAAGAAATAGTTTTTATAGAGATGTGTAGAAAGGAATGATAATAAAGACATAAATCGAGAATTAAAGAGTGCTTTTAAAAGCCTGATAGATGTTAAAAAGAAATAAAATAAAAAATTACAAATTGAAAATTAAAATTGAAAATTAAAATTGAAAAATGGAAAAAAAAGAGAAAAAAAAATTTATGATGGAAATAAAATAGAAAAAGAAGAAAAAAAAATGTAGGTTAAGGAGGCAGATTTGTACAGATAAGCGTAATATGCAGTTAAATGAAAAATATTAAGTACGAAGTTTTGTTAAATATTTTTGAAAAGAGACTATTAATGTAAAACTTTGTGATGAAGAAATAGTTTTTATAGAGATGTGTAGAAAGGAATGATAATAAAGACATAAATCGAGAATTAAAGAGTGCTTTTAAAAGCCTGATAGATGTTAAAAAGCAATAAAATTGAAAATTACAAATTGAAAATTAAAATTGAAAAATGGAAAAAAAATTTATGATGGAAATAAAATAGAAAAAGAAGAAAAAAAAATGGAGGTTAAGGAGGCAGATTTGTACTGATAAGTGTAACATGCAGTTAAATGAAAAATATTAAGTACGAAGTTTTGTTAAATATTTTTGAAAAGAGACTATTAATGTAAAACTTTGTGATGAAGAAATAGTTTTTATAGAGATGTGTAGAAAGGAATGATAATAAAGACATAAATCGAGAATTAAAGAGTGCTTTTAAAAGCCTGATAGATGTTAAAAAGCAATAAAATTGAAAATTAAAATTGAAAATTAAAATTGAAAAATGGAAAAAAAATTTATGATGGAAATAAAATAGAAAAAGAAGAAAAAAAAATGGAGGTTAAGGAGGCAGATTTGTACAGATAAGTGTAATATGCAGTTAAATGAAAAATATTAAGTACGAAGTTTTGTTAAATATTTTTGAAAAGAGACTATTAATGTAAAACTTTGTGATGAAGAAATAGTTTTTATAGAGATGTGTAGAAAGGAATGATAATAAAGACATAAATCGAGAATTAAAGAGTGCTTTTAAAAGCCTGATAGATGTTAAAAAGAAATAAAATTGAAAATTAAAATTGAAAAATGGAAAAAAAGAAGAAAAAAAAATTTATGATGGAAATAAAATAGAAAAAGAAAAAAAAAATGGAGGTTAAGGAGGCAGATTTGTACAGATGAGCGTAATATGCAGTTAAATGAAAAATATTAAGTACGAAGTTTTGTTAAATATTTTTGAAAAGAGACTATTAATGTAAAACTTTGTGATGAAGAAATAGTTTTTATAGAGATGTGTAGAAAGGAATGATAATAAAGACATAAATCGAGAATTAAAGAGTGCTTTTAAAAGCCTGATAGATGTTAAAAAGCAATAAAATTGAAAATTAAAATTGAAAAATGGAAAAAAAGATGAAAAAAAAATTTATGATGGAAATAAAATAGAAAAAGAAGAAAAAAAAATGGAGGTTAAGGAGGCAGATTTGTACAGATAAGCGTAATATGCAGTTAAATGAAAAATATTAAGTACGAAGTTTTGTTAAATATTTTTGAAAAGAGACTATTAATGTAAAACTTTGTGATGAAGAAATAGTTTTTATAGAGATGTGTAGAAAGGAATGATAATAAAGACATAAATCGAGAATTAAAGAGTGCTTTTAAAAGCCTGATAGATGTTAAAAAGAAATAAAATTGAAAATTAAAATTGAAAATTAAAATTGAAAAATGGAAAAAAAAGAGAAAAAAAAATTTATGATGGAAATAAAATGATGGAAATAAAAAAGAGTGCTTTTAAAAATAGATGTTAAAAAAAAGAAAATTAAAATTGAAAAAAAAAAAAGATTTATGATGGAAATAAAATAGAAAAAGAAGAAAAAAAATGGAGGTTAAGGAGACAGATTTGTACAGATGAGCGTAACACGCAGTTAAATGAAAAATATTAAGTACGAAGTTTTGTTAAATATTTTTGAAAAGAGACTATTAATGTAAAACTTTGTGATGAAGAAATAGTTTTTATAGAGATGTGTAGAAAGGAATGATAATAAAGACATAAATCGAGAATTAAAGAGTGCTTTTAAAAGCCTGATAGATGTTAAAAAGAAATAAAATTGAAAATTTAAATTGAAAAATGGAAAAAAAGAAGAAAAAAAAATTTATGATGGAAATAAAATAGAAAAAGAAAAAAAAAATGGAGGTTAAGGAGGCAGATTTGTACAGATAAGCGTAATATGCAGTTAAATGAAAAATATTAAGTACGAAGTTTTGTTAAATATTTTTGAAAAGAGACTATTAATGTAAAACTTTGTGATGAAGAAATAGTTTTTATAGAGATGTGTAGAAAGGAATGATAATAAAGACATAAATCGAGAATTAAAGAGTGCTTTTAAAAGCCTGATAGATGTTAAAAAGAAATAAAATTGAAAATTAAAATTGAAAATTAAAATTGAAAAATGGAAAAAAAAGAGAAAAAAAAATTTATGATGGAAATAAAATAGAAAAAGAAGAAAAAAAATGGAGGTTAAGGAGGCAGATTTGTACTGATAAGTGTAACACGCAGTTAAATGAAAAATATTAAGTACGAAGTTTTGTTAAATATTTTTGAAAAGAGACTATTAATGTAAAACTTTGTGATGAAGAAATAGTTTTTATAGAGATGTGTAGAAAGGAATGATAATAAAGACATAAATCGAGAATTAAAGAGTGCTTTTAAAAGCCTGATAGATGTTAAAAAGAAATAAAATTGAAAATTAAAATTGAAAAATGGAAAAAAAGAAGAAAAAAAAATTTATGATGGAAATAAAATAGAAAAAGAAAAAAAAAATGGAGGTTAAGGAGGCAGATTTGTACAGATAAGCGTAATATGCAGTTAAATGAAAAATATTAAGTACGAAGTTTTGTTAAATATTTTTGAAAAGAGACTATTAATGTAAAACTTTGTGATGAAGAAATAGTTTTTATAGAGATGTGTAGAAAGGAATGATAATAAAGACATAAATCGAGAATTAAAGAGTGCTTTTAAAAGCCTGATAGATGTTAAAAAGAAATAAAATTGAAAATTACAAATTGAAAATTAAAATTGAAAAATGGAAAAAAAGAAACAAAAAAAATTTATGATGGAAATAAAATAGAAAAAGAAGAAAAAAAAATGGAGGTTAAGGAGGCAGATTTGTACAGATAAGCGTAATATGCAGTTAAATGAAAAATATTAAGTACGAAGTTTTGTTAAATATTTTTGAAAAGAGACTATTAATGTAAAACTTTGTGATGAAGAAATAGTTTTTATAGAGATGTGTAGAAAGGAATGATAATAAAGACATAAATCGAGAATTAAAGAGTGCTTTTAAAAGCCTGATAGATGTTAAAAAGAAATAAAATTGAAAATTAAAATTGAAAAATGGAAAAAAAGAAGAAAAAAAAATTTATGATGGAAATAAAATAGAAAAAGAAGAAAAAAAATGGAGGTTAAGGAGGCAGATTTGTACAGATGAGCGTAATATGCAGTTAAATGAAAAATATTAAGTACGAAGTTTTGTTAAATATTTTTGAAAAGAGACTATTAATGTAAAACTTTGTGATGAAGAAATAGTTTTTATAGAGATGTGTAGAAAGGAATGATAATAAAGACATAAATCGAGAATTAAAGAGTGCTTTTAAAAGACTGATAGATGTTAAAAAGAAATAAAATTGAAAATTAAAATTGAAAAATGGAAAAAAAGAAGAAAAAAAAATTTATGATGGAAATAAAATAGAAAAAGAAAAAAAAAATGGAGGTTAAGGAGGCAGATTTGTACAGATAAGCGTAATATGCAGTTAAATGAAAAATATTAAGTACGAAGTTTTGTTAAATATTTTTGAAAAGAGACTATTAATGTAAAACTTTGTGATGAAGAAATAGTTTTTATAGAGATGTGTAGAAAGGAATGATAATAAAGACATAAATCGAGAATTAAAGAGTGCTTTTAAAAGCCTGATAGATGTTAAAAAGAAATAAAATTGAAAATTACAAATTGAAAATTAAAATTGAAAAATGGAAAAAAAGAAACAAAAAAAATTTATGATGGAAATAAAATAGAAAAAGAAGAAAAAAAAATGGAGGTTAAGGAGGCAGATTTGTACAGATAAGTGTAATATGCAGTTAAATGAAAAATATTAAGTACGAAGTTTTGTTAAATATTTTTGAAAAGAGACTATTAATGTAAAACTTTGTGATGAAGAAATAGTTTTTATAGAGATGTGTAGAAAGGAATGATAATAAAGACATAAATCGAGAATTAAAGAGTGCTTTTAAAAGCCTGATAGATGTTAAAAAGAAATAAAATTGAAAATTAAAATTGAAAATTAAAATTGAAAAATGGAAAAAAAAGAGAAAAAAAAATTTATGATGGAAATAAAATAGAAAAAGAAGAAAAAAAATGGAGGTTAAGGAGGCAGATTTGTACTGATAAGTGTAACACGCAGTTAAATGAAAAATATTAAGTACGAAGTTTTGTTAAATATTTTTGAAAAGAGACTATTAATGTAAAACTTTGTGATGAAGAAATAGTTTTTATAGAGATGTGTAGAAAGGAATGATAATAAAGACATAAATCGAGAATTAAAGAGTGCTTTTAAAAGCCTGATAGATGTTAAAAAGAAATAAAATTGAAAATTAAAATTGAAAAATGGAAAAAAAGAAGAAAAAAAAATTTATGATGGAAATAAAATAGAAAAAGAAAAAAAAAATGGAGGTTAAGGAGGCAGATTTGTACAGATAAGCGTAATATGCAGTTAAATGAAAAATATTAAGTACGAAGTTTTGTTAAATATTTTTGAAAAGAGACTATTAATGTAAAACTTTGTGATGAAGAAATAGTTTTTATAGAGATGTGTAGAAAGGAATGATAATAAAGACATAAATCGAGAATTAAAGAGTGCTTTTAAAAGCCTGATAGATGTTAAAAAGCAATAAAATTGAAAATTACAAATTGAAAATTAAAATTGAAAAATGGAAAAAAAGAAACAAAAAAAATTTATGATGGAAATAAAATAGAAAAAGAAGAAAAAAAAATGGAGGTTAAGGAGGCAGATTTGTAGAGATAAGCGTAATATGCAGTTAAATGAAAAATATTAAGTACGAAGTTTTGTTAAATATTTTTGAAAAGAGACTATTAATGTAAAACTTTGTGATGAAGAAATAGTTTTTATAGAGATGTGTAGAAAGGAATGATAATAAAGACATAAATCGAGAATTAAAGAGTGTTTTTAAAAGCCTGATAGATGTTAAAAAGCAATAAAATTGAAAATTAAAATTGAAAATTAAAATTGAAAAATGGAAAAAAAAATTTATGATGGAAATAAAATAGAAAAAGAAGAAAAAAAATGGAGGTTAAGGAGGCAGATTTGTTGAGATAAGCGTAATATGCAGTTAAATGAAAAATATTAAGTACGAAGTTTTGTTAAATATTTTTGAAAAGAGACTATTAATGTAAAACTTTGTGATGAAGAAATAGTTTTTATAGAGATGTGTAGAAAGGAATGATAATAAAGACATAAATCGAGAATTAAAGAGTGCTTTTAAAAGCCTGATAGATGTTAAAAAGAAATAAAATTGAAAATTAAAATTGAAAATTAAAATTGAAAATTAAAATTGAAAAATGGAAAAAAAATTTATGATGGAAATAAAATAGAAAAAGAAGAAAAAAAAATGGAGGTTAAGGAGGCAGATTTGTACAGATAAGCGTAATATGCAGTTAAATGAAAAATATTAAGTACGAAGTTTTGTTAAATATTTTTGAAAAGAGACTATTAATGTAAAACTTTGTGATGAAGAAATAGTTTTTATAGAGATGTGTAGAAAGGAATGATAATAAAGACATAAATCGAGAATTAAAGAGTGCTTTTAAAAGCTTGATA
>CAMPDV010003144.1:0-50473 GCA_946699065.1 Loxodes magnus | reverse complement strand
GAAGTAGAAAAGCAAGTAAAAGAGTGTGAGTTAGGTAATTGAAAGTAACAATAGAAAATGAGAAAGAGAGATGAGATTTGAAAGAAAAGTGAAGTAGAAAAGCAAGTAAAAGAGTGTGAGTTAGGTTATTGAAAGTAATAATAGAAAATGAGAAAGAGAGATGAGATTTCTAAGAAAAGTGAAGTAGAAAAGCAAGTAAAAGAGTGTGAGTTAGGTAATTGAAAGTAATAATAGAAAATGAGAAAGAGAGATGAGATTTCTAAGAAAAGTGAAGTAGAAAAGCAAGTAAAAGAGTGTGAGTTAGGTAATTGACAGTATTAATAGAAAATGAGAAAGAGAGATGAGATTTCTAAGAAAAGTGAAGTAGAAAAGCAAGTAAAAGAGTGTGAGTTAGGTAATTGAAAGTAATAATAGAAAATGAGAAAGAGAGATGAGATTTGAAAGAAAAGTGAAGTAGAAAAGCAAGTAAAAGAGTGTGAGTTAGGTAATTGACAGTATTAATAGAAAATGAGTAAGAGAGATAGGATTTCTAAGAAAAGTGAAGTAGAAAAGCAAGTAAAAGAGTGTGAGTTAGGTAATTGAAAGTAATAATAGAAAATGAGAAAGAGAGATGAGATTTCTAAGAAAAGTGAAGTAGAAAAGCAAGTAAAAGAGTGTGAGTTAGGTAATTGAAAGTGATGATAGAAAATGAGAAAGAGAGATAAGATTTCTAAGAAAAGTGAAGTAGAAAAGCAGTAAAAGAGTGTGAGTTAGGTAATTGAAAGTGATAATAGAAAATGAGAAAGAGAGATGAGGTTTCTAAGAAAAGTGAAGTAGAAAGCAAGTAAAAGAGTGTGAGTTAGGTAATTGAAAGTAATAATAGAAAATGAGTAAGAGAGATAGGATTTCTAAGAAAAGTGAAGTAGAAAAGCAAGTAAAAGAGTGTGAGTTAGGTAATTGACAGTATTAATAGAAAATGAGTAAGAGAGATAGGATTTCTAAGAAAAGTGAAGTAGAAAAGCAGTAAAAGAGTGTGAGTTAGGTAATTGAAAGTAATAATAGAAAATGAGAAAGAGAGATGAGATTTGAAAGAAAAGTGAAGTAGAAAAGCAAGTAAAAGAGTGTGAGTTAGGTAATTGACAGTATTAATAGAAAATGAGTAAGAGAGATAGGATTTCTAAGAAAAGTGAAGTAGAAAAGCAAGTAAAAGAGTGTGAGTTAGGTAATTGAAAGTAATAATAGAAAATGAGTAAGAGAGATGAGATTTGAAATAAAAGTGAAGTAGAAAAGCAAGTAAAAGAGTGTGAGTTAGGTAATTGAAAGTAACAATAGAAAATGAGAAAGAGAGATGAGATTTGAAAGAAAAGTGAAGTAGAAAAGCAAGTAAAAGAGTGTGAGTTAGGTAATTGACAGTATTAATAGAAAATGAGTAAGAGTGATAGGATTTCTAAGAAAAGTGAAGTAGAAAAGCAAGTAAAAGAGTGTGAGTTAGGTAATTGACAGTATTAATAGAAAATGAGAAAGAGAGATAAGATTTCTAAGAAAAGTGAAGTAGAAAAGCAAGTAAAAGAGTGTGAGTTAGGTAATTGAAAGTAATATTAGAAAATGAGAAAGAAAGATAAGATTTCTAAGAAAAGTGAAGTAGAAAAGCAAGTAAAAGAGTGTGAGTTAGGTAATTGAAAGTGATGATAGAAAATGAGAAAGAGAGATAAGATTTCTAAGAAAAGTGAAGTAGAAAAGCAGTAAAAGAGTGTGAGTTAGGTAATTGAAAGTGATAATAGAAAATGAGAAAGAGAGATGAGATTTCTAAGAAAAGTGAAGTAGAAAAGCAAGTAAAAGAGTGTGAGTTAGGTAATTGAAAGTGATGATAGAAAATGAGAAAGAGAGATAAGATTTCTAAGAAAAGTGAAGTAGAAAAGCAGTAAAAGAGTGTGAGTTAGGTAATTGAAAGTAATAATAGAAAATGAGAAAGAGAGATGAGATTTCTAAGAAAAGTGAAGTAGAAAAGCAAGTAGAAGAGTGTGAGTTAGGTAATTGAAAGTAATAATAGAAAATGAGAAAGAGAGATAAGATTTCTAAGAAAAGTGAAGTAGAAAAGCAGTAAAAGAGTGTGAGTTAGGTAATTGAAAGTAATAATAGAAAATGAGTAAGAGAGATGAGATTTGAAAGAAAAGTGAAGTAGAAAAGCAAGTAAAAGAGTGTGAGTTAGGTAATTGAAAGTAATAATAGAAAATGAGAAAGAGAGATGAGATTTCTAAGAAAAGTGAAGTAGAAAAGCAAGTAAAAGAGTGTGAGTTAGGTAATTGAAAGTAATAATAGAAAATGAGAAAGAGAGATGAGATTTCTAAGAAAAGTGAAGTAGAAAAGCAAGTAAAAGAGTGTGAATTAGGTAATTGAAAGTAATAATAGAAAATGAGAAAGAGAGATGAGGTTTCTAAGAAAAGTGAAGTAGAAAGCAAGTAAAAGAGTGTGAGTTAGGTAATTGAAAGTAATAATAGAAAATGAGTAAGAGAGATGAGATTTGAAAGAAAAGTGAAGTAGAAAGCAAGTAAAAGAGTGTGAGTTAGGTAATTGACAGTATTAATAGAAAATGAGAAAGAGAGATAAGATTTCTAAGAAAAGTGAAGTAGAAAAGCAAGTAAAAGAGTGTGAGTTAGGTAATTGAAAGTAACAATAGAAAATGAGAAAGAGAGATAAGATTTCTAAGAAAAGTGAAGTAGAAAAGCAGTAAAAGAGTGTGAGTTAGGTAATTGAAAGTGATAATAGAAAATGAGAAAGAGAGATGAGATTTCTAAGAAAAGTGAAGTAGAAAAGCAAGTAAAAGAGTGTGAGTTAGGTAATTGAAAGTAATAATAGAAAATGAGAAAGAGAGATAAGATTTCTAAGAAAAGTGAAGTAGAAAGCAGTAAAAGAGTGTGAGTTAGGTAATTGAAAGTGATGATAGAAAATGAGTAAGAGAGATGAGATTTGAAAGAAAAGTGAAGTAGAAAAGCAAGTAAAAGAGTGTGAGTTAGGTAATTGAAAGTAATAATAGAAAATGAGAAAGAGAGATGAGATTTCTAAGAAAAGTGAAGTAGAAAAGCAGTAAAAGAGTGTGAGTTAGGTAATTGAAAGTATTAATAGAAAATGAGAAAGAGAGATGAGATTTCTAAGAAAAGTGAAGTAGAAAATCAAGTAAAAGAGTGTGAGTTAGGTAATTGACAGTATTAATAGAAAATGAGAAAGAGAGATAGGATTTCTAAGAAAAGTGAAGTAGAAAAGCAAGTAAAAGAGTGTGAGTTAGGTAATTGAAAGTAATAATAGAAAATGAGTAAGAGAGATGAGATTTGAAATAAAAGTGAAGTAGAAAAGCAAGTAAAAGAGTGTGAGTTAGGTAATTGAAAGTAACAATAGAAAATGAGAAAGAGAGATGAGATTTGAAAGAAAAGTGAAGTAGAAAAGCAAGTAAAAGAGTGTGAGTTAGGTAATTGACAGTATTAATAGAAAATGAGTAAGAGAGATAGGATTTCTAAGAAAAGTGAAGTAGAAAAGCAAGTAAAAGAGTGTGAGTTAGGTAATTGACAGTATTAATAGAAAATGAGAAAGAGAGATAAGATTTCTAAGAAAAGTGAAGTAGAAAAGCAAGTAAAAGAGTGTGAGTTAGGTAATTGAAAGTAATATTAGAAAATGAGAAAGAAAGATAAGATTTCTAAGAAAAGTGAAGTAGAAAAGCAAGTAAAAGAGTGTGAGTTAGGTAATTGAAAGTATTAATAGAAAATGAGAAAGAGAGATAAGATTTTCTAAGAAAAGTGAAGTAGAAAAGCAGTAAAAGAGTGTGAGTTAGGTAATTGAAAGTGATAATAGAAAATGAGAAAGAGAGATGAGATTTCTAAGAAAAGTGAAGTAGAAAGGCAATTAAAGAGTGTGAGTTAGGTAATTGAAAGTAATAATAGAAAATGAGAAAGAGAGATAGGATTTCTAAGAAAAGTGAAGTAGAAAAGCAGTAAAAGAGTGTGAGTTAGGTAATTGAAAGTAATAATAGAAAATGAGAAAGAGAGATGAGATTTCTAAGAAAAGTGAAGTAGAAAAGCAAGTAGAAGAGTGTGAGTTAGGTAATTGAAAGTAATAATAGAAAATGAGAAAGAGAGATAAGATTTCTAAGAAAAGTGAAGTAGAAAAGCAGTAAAAGAGTGTGAGTTAGGTAATTGAAAGTAATAATAGAAAATGAGTAAGAGAGATGAGATTTGAAAGAAAAGTGAAGTAGAAAAGCAAGTAAAAGAGTGTGAGTTAGGTAATTGAAAGTAATAATAGAAAATGAGAAAGAGAGATGAGATTTCTAAGAAAAGTGAAGTAGAAAAGCAAGTAAAAGAGTGTGAGTTAGGTAATTGAAAGTAATAATAGAAAATGAGAAAGAGAGATGAGATTTCTAAGAAAAGTGAAGTAGAAAAGCAAGTAAAAGAGTGTGAATTAGGTAATTGAAAGTAATAATAGAAAATGAGAAAGAGAGATGAGGTTTCTAAGAAAAGTGAAGTAGAAAGCAAGTAAAAGAGTGTGAGTTAGGTAATTGAAAGTAATAATAGAAAATGAGTAAGAGAGATGAGATTTGAAAGAAAAGTGAAGTAGAAAGCAAGTAAAAGAGTGTGAGTTAGGTAATTGACAGTATTAATAGAAAATGAGAAAGAGAGATAAGATTTCTAAGAAAAGTGAAGTAGAAAAGCAAGTAAAAGAGTGTGAGTTAGGTAATTGAAAGTAACAATAGAAAATGAGAAAGAGAGATAAGATTTCTAAGAAAAGTGAAGTAGAAAAGCAGTAAAAGAGTGTGAGTTAGGTAATTGAAAGTGATAATAGAAAATGAGAAAGAGAGATGAGATTTCTAAGAAAAGTGAAGTAGAAAAGCAAGTAAAAGAGTGTGAGTTAGGTAATTGAAAGTAATAATAGAAAATGAGAAAGAGAGATAAGATTTCTAAGAAAAGTGAAGTAGAAAAGCAGTAAAAGAGTGTGAGTTAGGTAATTGAAAGTGATGATAGAAAATGAGTAAGAGAGATGAGATTTGAAAGAAAAGTGAAGTAGAAAAAGCAAGTAAAAGAGTGTGAGTTAGGTAATTGAAAGTAATAATAGAAAATGAGAAAGAGAGATGAGATTTCTAAGAAAAGTGAAGTAGAAAAGCAGTAAAAGAGTGTGAGTTAGGTAATTGAAAGTATTAATAGAAAATGAGAAAGAGAGATGAGATTTCTAAGAAAAGTGAAGTAGAAAAGCAAGTAAAAGAGTGTGAGTTAGGTAATTGAAAGTGATGATAGAAAATGAGAAAGAGAGATGAGATTTCTAAGAAAAGTGAAGTAGAAAAGCAGTAAAAGAGTGTTAGTTAGGTAATTGACAGTAATAATAGAAAATGAGAAAGAGAGATGAGATTTCTAAGAAAAGTGAAGTAGAAAAGCAAGTAAAAGAGTGTGAGTTAGGTAATTGAAAGTAATAATAGAAAATGAGTAAGAGAGATGAGATTTGAAAGAAAAGTGAAGTAGAAAAGCAAGTAAAAGAGTGTGAGTTAGGTTATTGAAAGTAATAATAGAAAATGAGAAAGAGAGATGAGATTTCTAAGAAAAGTGAAGTAGAAAAGGAAGTAAAAGAGTGTGAGTTAGGTAATTGAAAGTAATAATAGAAAATGAGAAAGAGAGATGAGATTTCTAAGAAAAGTGAAGTAGAAAAGCAAGTAAAAGAGTGTGAATTAGGTAATTGAAAGTAATAATAGAAAATGAGAAAGAGAGATGAGGTTTCTAAGAAAAGTGAAGTAGAAAGCAAGTAAAAGAGTGTGAGTTAGGTAATTGAAAGTAATAATAGAAAATGAGTAAGAGAGATGAGATTTGAAAGAAAAGTGAAGTAGAAAAGGAAGTAAAAGAGTGTGAGTTAGGTAATTGAAAGTAACAATAGAAAATGAGAAAGAGAGATGAGATTTCTAAGAAAAGTGAAGTAGAAAAGCAAGTAAAAGAGTGTGAGTTAGGTAATTGAAAGTATTAATAGAAAATGAGTAAGAGAGATGAGATTTCTAAGAAAAGTGAAGTAGAAAAGAAAGTAAAAGGGTGTGAGTTAGGTAATTGAAAGTAATATTAGAAAATGCTAAAGAGAGATAGGATTTCTAAGAAAAGTGAAGTAGAAAAGCAGTGAAAGAGTGTGAGTTAGGTAATTGAAAGTAATAATAGAAAATGAGAAAGAGAGATGAGATTTCTAAGAAAAGTGAAGTCGAAAAGCAGTAAAAGAGTGTGAGTTAGGTAATTGAAAGTGATAATAGAAAATGAGAAAGAGAGATGAGATTTCTAAGAAAAGTGAAGTAGAAAAGCAGTACTAGAGAGTGTGAGTTTGGTAATTGAAAGTGATGATAGAAAATGAGAAAGAGAGATGAGATTTCTAAGAAAAGTGAAGTAGAAAAGCAGTAAAAGAGTGTGAGTTAGGTAATTGAAAGTAATAATAGAAAATGAGAAAGAGAGATGAGGTTTCTAAGAAAAGTGAAGTAGAAAAGCAAGTAAAAGAGTGTGAGTTAGGTAATTGACAGTATTAATAGAAAATGAGTAAGAGAGATAGGATTTCTAAGAAAAGTGAAGTAGAAAAGCAAGTAAAAGAGTGTGAGTTAGGTAATTGAAAGTAATAATAGAAAATGAGAAAGAGAGATGAGATTTGAAAGAAAAGTGAAGTAGAAAAGCAAGTAAAAGAGTGTGAGTTAGGTAATTGACAGTATTAATAGAAAATGAGAAAGAGAGATGAGATTTCTAAGAAAAGTGAAGTAGAAAAGCAAGTAAAAGAGTGTGAGTTAGGTAATTGAAAGTGATGATAGAAAATGAGAAAGAGAGATAAGATTTCTAAGAAAAGTGAAGTAGAAAAGCAAGTAAAAGAGTCTGCTGATCATAATTGAAAGTAATAATAGAAAATGAGAAAGAGAGATGAGATTTCTAAGAAAAGTGAAGTAGAAAAGCAAGTAAAAGAGTGTGAGTTAGGTAATTGAAAGTAATAATAGAAAATTAGTAAGAGAGATGAGATTTCTAAGAAAAGTGAAGTAGAAAAGCAGTACTAGAGAGTGTGAGTTTGGTAGTTGAAAGTAATAATAGAAAATTAGTAAGAGAGATGAGATTTGAAAGAAAAGTGAAGTAGAAAAGCAAGTAAAAGAGTGTGAGTTTGGTAGTTGAAAGTAATAATAGAAAATTAGTAAGAGAGATGAGATTTCTAAGAAAAGTGAAGTAGAAAAGCAGTAAAAGAGTGTGAGTTAGGTAATTGAAAGTATTAATAGAAAATGAGAAAGAGAGATGAGATTTCTAAGAAAAGTGAAGTAGAAAAGCAAGTAAAAGAGTGTGAGTTAGGTAATTGAAAGTAATAATAGAAAATGAGAAAGAGAGATGAGATTTCTAAGAAAAGTGAAGTAGAAAAGCAGTAAAAGAGTGTGAGTTAGGTAATTGAAAGTGATGATAGAAAATTAGTAAGAGAGATGAAATTTGAAAGAAAAGTGAAGTAGAAAAGCAAGTAGAAGAGTGTGAGTTAGGTAATTGAAAGTAATAATAGAAAATGAGAAAGAGAGATGAGATTTCTAAGAAAAGTGAAGTAGAAAAGGAAGTAAAAGAGTGTGAGTTAGGTAATTGAAAGTAATAATAGAAAATGAGAAAGAGAGATGAGATTTGAAAGAAAAGTGAAGTAGAAAAGCAAGTAAAAGAGTGTGAGTTAGGTAATTGAAAGTGATGATAGAAAATGAGAAAGAGAGATGAGGTTTCTAAGAAAAGTGAAGTAGAAAGCAAGTAAAAGAGTGTGAGTTAGGTAATTGAAAGTAATAATAGAAAATGAGTAAGAGAGATGAGATTTGAAAGAAAAGTGAAGTAGAAAAGCAGTAAAAGAGTGTGAATTAGGTAATTGAAAGTAATATTAGAAAATGAGAAAGAGAGATGAGATTTCTAAGAAAAGTGAAGTAGAAAAGCAGTAAAAGAGTCTGAGTTAGGTAATTGAAAGTAATAATAGAAAATGAGAAAGAGAGATGAGATTTGAAAGAAAAGTGAAGTAGAAAAGCAAGTAAAAGAGTGTGAGTTAGGTAATTGAAAGTGATGATAGAAAATGAGAAAGAGAGATAGGATTTCTAAGAAAAGTGAAGTAGAAAAGCAGTAAAAGAGTGTGAGTTAGGTAATTGACAGTATTAATAGAAAATGAGAAAGAGAGATAAGATTTCTAAGAAAAGTGAAGTAGAAAAGCAAGTAAAAGAGTGTGAGTTAGGTAATTGAAAGTAATATTAGAAAATGAGAAAGAGAGATAACATTTCTAAGAAAAGTGAAGTAGAAAAGCAAGTAAAAGATGTGAGTTAGGTAATTGAAAGTAATAATATAAAATGAGTAAGAGAGATGAGATTTCTAAGAAAAGTGAAGTAGAAAAGCAGTAAAAGAGTCTGAGTTAGGTAATTGAAAGTAATAATAGAAAATGAGAAAGAGAGATGAGATTTGAAAGAAAAGTGAAGTAGAAAAGCAAGTAAAAGAGTGTGAGTTAGGTAATTGAAAGTGATGATAGAAAATGAGAAAGAGAGATAGGATTTCTAAGAAAAGTGAAGTAGAAAAGCAGTAAAAGAGTGTGAGTTAGGTAATTGAAAGTGATAATAGAAAATGAGAAAGAGAGATGAGATTTCTAAGAAAAGTGAAGTAGAAAAGCAAGTAAAAGAGTGTGAGTTAGGTAATTGAAAGTAATAATAGAAAATGAGTAAGAGAGATGAGATTTGAAAGAAAAGTGAAGTAGAAAAGCAAGTAAAAGAGTGTGAGTTAGGTAATTGAAAGTAATATTAGAAAATGAGAAAGAAAGATAAGATTTCTAAGAAAAGTGAAGTAGAAAAGCAAGTAAAAGAGTGTGAGTTAGGTAATTGAAAGTGATGATAGAAAATGAGAAAGAGAGATAAGATTTCTAAGAAAAGTGAAGTAGAAAAGCAAGTAAAAGAGTGTGAGTTAGGTAATTGAAAGTAATAATAGAAAATGAGAAAGAGAGATGAGATTTCTAAGAAAAGTGAAGTAGAAAAGCAAGTAAAAGAGTGTGAGTTAGGTAATTGAAAGTAATAATAGAAAATGAGAAAGAGAGATAAGATTTCTAAGAAAAGTGAAGTAGAAAAGCAAGTAAAAGAGTGTGAGTTAGGTAATTGAAAGTAATAATAGAAAATGAGAAAGAGAGATAAGATTTCTAAGAAAAGTGAATTAGAAAAGCAAGTAAAAGAGTGTGAGTTAGGTAATTGACAGTATTAATAGAAAATGAGAAAGAGAGATAAGATTTCTAAGAAAAGTGAATTAGAAAAGCAAGTAAAAGAGTGTGAGTTAGGTAATTGAAAGTAACAATAGAAAATTAGTAAGAGAGATGAAATTTGAAAGAAAAGTGAAGTAGAAAAGCAAGTAGAAGAGTGTGAGTTAGGTAATTGAAAGTAATAATAGAAAATGAGAAAGAGAGATGAGATTTCTAAGAAAAGTGAAGTAGAAAAGCAAGTAAAAGAGTGTGAGTTAGGTAATTGACAGTATTAATAGAAAATGAGTAAGAGAGATAGGATTTCTAAGAAAAGTGAAGTAGAAAAGCAAGTAAAAGAGTGTGAGTTAGGTAATTGAAAGTATTAATAGAAAATGAGAAAGAGAGATAAGATTTCTAAGAAAAGTGAAGTAGAAAAGCAAGTAAAAGAGTGTGAGTTAGGTAATTGAAAGTAATATTAGAAAATGAGAAAGAAAGATAAGATTTCTAAGAAAAGTGAAGTAGAAAAGCAAGTAAAAGAGTGTGAGTTAGGTAATTGAAAGTGATGATAGAAAATGAGAAAGAGAGATAAGATTTCTAAGAAAAGTGAAGTAGAAAAGCAGTAAAAGAGTGTGAGTTAGGTAATTGAAAGTGATAATAGAAAATGAGAAAGAGAGATGAGATTTCTAAGAAAAGTGAAGTAGAAAGCAAGTAAAAGAGTGTGAGTTAGGTAATTGAAAGTAATAATAGAAAATGAGTAAGAGAGATGAGATTTGAAAGAAAAGTGAAGTAGAAAAGGAAGTAAAAGAGTGTGAGTTAGGTAATTGAAAGTAATATTAGAAAATGAGAAAGAGAGATGAGATTTCTAAGAAAAGTGAAGTCGAAAAGCAAGTAAAAGAGTGTGAGTTAGGTAATTGAAAGTATTAATAGAAAATGAGAAAGAGAGATGAGATTTCTAAGAAAAGTGAAGTAGAAAAGCAAGTAAAAGAGTGTGAGTTAGGTAATTGAAAGTAATAATAGAAAATGAGAAAGAGAGATGAGGTTTCTAAGAAAAGTGAAGTAGAAAGCAAGTAAAAGAGTGTGAGTTAGGTAATTGAAAGTAATATTAGAAAATGAGAAAGAGAGATGAGATTTCTAAGAAAAGTGAAGTAGAAAAGCAAGTAAAAGAGTGTGAGTTAGGTAATTGAAAGTAATAATAGAAAATGAGAAAGAGAGATGAGATTTCTAAGAAAAGTGAAGTAGAAAAGCAGTAAAAGAGTGTGAGTTAGGTAATTGAAAGTGATAATAGAAAATGAGAAAGAGAGATGAGATTTCTAAGAAAAGTGAAGTAGAAAGCAAGTAAAAGAGTGTGAGTTAGGTAATTGAAAGTAATAATAGAAAATGAGAAAGAGAGATGAGATTTCTAAGAAAAGTGAAGTAGAAAAGCAGTACTAGAGAGTGTGAGTTTGGTAGTTGAAAGTAATAATAGAAAATTAGTAAGAGAGATGAGATTTCTAAGAAAAGTGAAGTAGAAAAGCAAGTAAAAGAGTGTGAGTTAGGTAATTGAAAGTAATAATAGAAAATGAGAAAGAGAGATGAGATTTCTAAGAAAAGTGAAGTAGAAAAGCAGTAAAAGAGTGTGAGTTAGGTAATTGAAAGTAATAATAGAAAATGAGTAAGAGAGATGAGATTTGAAAGAAAAGTGAAGTAGAAAAGCAAGTAAAAGAGTGTGAGTTAGGTAATTGAAAGTAATAATAGAAAATGAGAAAGAGAGATGAGATTTCTAAGAAAAGTGAAGTAGAAAAGCAAGTAAAAGAGTGTGAGTTAGGTAATTGAAAGTAATAATAGAAAATGAGAAAGAGAGATGAGATTTCTAAGAAAAGTGAAGTAGAAAAGCAAGTAAAAGAGTGTGAATTAGGTAATTGAAAGTAATAATAGAAAATGAGAAAGAGAGATGAGGTTTCTAAGAAAAGTGAAGTAGAAAGCAAGTAAAAGAGTGTGAGTTAGGTAATTGAAAGTAATAATAGAAAATGAGTAAGAGAGATGAGATTTGAAAGAAAAGTGAAGTAGAAAGCAAGTAAAAGAGTGTGAGTTAGGTAATTGACAGTAATAATAGAAAATTAGTAAGAGAGATGAGATTTCTAAGAAAAGTGAAGTAGAAAAGCAAGTAAAAGAGTGTGAGTTAGGTAATTGAAAGTAACAATAGAAAATGAGAAAGAGAGATAAGATTTCTAAGAAAAGTGAAGTAGAAAAGCAGTAAAAGAGTGTGAGTTTGGTAATTGAAAGTGATAATAGAAAATGAGAAAGAGAGATGAGATTTCTAAGAAAAGTGAAGTAGAAAAGCAGTAAAAGAGTGTGAGTTAGGTAATTGAAAGTAATAATAGAAAATGAGTAAGAGAGATGAGATTTGAAAGAAAAGTGAAGTAGAAAAGCAAGTAAAAGAGTGTGAGTTAGGTAATTGAAAGTAATAATAGAAAATGAGAAAGAGAGATGAGATTTCTAAGAAAAGTGAAGTAGAAAAGCAAGTAAAAGAGTGTGAGTTAGGTAATTGAAAGTAATAATAGAAAATGAGAAAGAGAGATGAGATTTCTAAGAAAAGTGAAGTAGAAAAGCAAGTAAAAGAGTGTGAATTAGGTAATTGAAAGTAATAATAGAAAATGAGAAAGAGAGATGAGGTTTCTAAGAAAAGTGAAGTAGAAAGCAAGTAAAAGAGTGTGAGTTAGGTAATTGAAAGTAATAATAGAAAATGAGTAAGAGAGATGAGATTTGAAAGAAAAGTGAAGTAGAAAGCAAGTAAAAGAGTGTGAGTTAGGTAATTGACAGTATTAATAGAAAATGAGAAAGAGAGATAAGATTTCTAAGAAAAGTGAAGTAGAAAAGCAAGTAAAAGAGTGTGAGTTAGGTAATTGAAAGTAACAATAGAAAATGAGAAAGAGAGATAAGATTTCTAAGAAAAGTGAAGTAGAAAAGCAGTAAAAGAGTGTGAGTTTGGTAATTGAAAGTGATAATAGAAAATGAGAAAGAGAGATGAGATTTCTAAGAAAAGTGAAGTAGAAAAGCAAGTAAAAGAGTGTGAGTTAGGTAATTGAAAGTAATAATAGAAAATGAGAAAGAGAGATAAGATTTCTAAGAAAAGTGAAGTAGAAAAGCAGTAAAAGAGTGTGAGTTAGGTAATTGAAAGTGATGATAGAAAATGAGTAAGAGAGATGAGATTTGAAAGAAAAGTGAAGTAGAAAAGCAAGTAAAAGAGTGTGAGTTAGGTAATTGAAAGTAATAATAGAAAATGAGAAAGAGAGATGAGATTTCTAAGAAAAGTGAAGTAGAAAAGCAAGTAAAAGAGTGTGAGTTAGGTAATTGAAAGTGATGATAGAAAATGAGAAAGAGAGATGAGATTTCTAAGAAAAGTGAAGTAGAAAAGCAGTAAAAGAGTGTGAGTTAGGTAATTGAAAGTATTAATAGAAAATGAGAAAGAGAGATGAGATTTCTAAGAAAAGTGAAGTAGAAAAGCAAGTAAAAGAGTGTGAGTTAGGTAATTGAAAGTGATGATAGAAAATGAGAAAGAGAGATGAGATTTCTAAGAAAAGTGAAGTAGAAAAGCAAGTAAAAGAGTGTGAGTTAGGTAATTGAAAGTAATAATAGAAAATGAGAAAGAGAGATGAGGTTTCTAAGAAAAGTGAAGTAGAAAGCAAGTAAAAGAGTGTGAGTTAGGTAATTGAAAGTAATATTAGAAAATGAGAAAGAGAGATGAGATTTCTAAGAAAAGTGAAGTAGAAAAGCAAGTAAAAGAGTGTGAGTTAGGTAATTGAAAGTAATAATAGAAAATGAGAAAGAGAGATGAGATTTCTAAGAAAAGTGAAGTAGAAAAGCAGTAAAAGAGTGTGAGTTAGGTAATTGAAAGTGATAATAGAAAATGAGAAAGAGAGATGAGATTTCTAAGAAAAGTGAAGTAGAAAGCAAGTAAAAGAGTGTGAGTTAGGTAATTGAAAGTAATAATAGAAAATGAGAAAGAGAGATGAGATTTCTAAGAAAAGTGAAGTAGAAAAGCAGTACTAGAGAGTGTGAGTTTGGTAGTTGAAAGTAATAATAGAAAATTAGTAAGAGAGATGAGATTTCTAAGAAAAGTGAAGTAGAAAAGCAAGTAAAAGAGTGTGAGTTAGGTAATTGAAAGTAATAATAGAAAATGAGAAAGAGAGATGAGATTTCTAAGAAAAGTGAAGTAGAAAAGCAGTAAAAGAGTGTGAGTTAGGTAATTGAAAGTAATAATAGAAAATGAGTAAGAGAGATGAGATTTGAAAGAAAAGTGAAGTAGAAAAGCAAGTAAAAGAGTGTGAGTTAGGTAATTGAAAGTAATAATAGAAAATGAGAAAGAGAGATGAGATTTCTAAGAAAAGTGAAGTAGAAAAGCAGTGAAAGAGTGTGAGTTAGGTAATTGAAAGTAATAATAGAAAATGAGAAAGAGAGATGAGATTTCTAAGAAAAGTGAAGTCGAAAAGCAGTAAAAGAGTGTGAGTTAGGTAATTGAAAGTATTAATAGAAAATGAGAAAGAGAGATGAGATTTCTAAGAAAAGTGAAGTAGAAAAGCAAGTAAAAGAGTGTGAGTTAGGTAATTGAAAGTGATAATAGAAAATGAGAAAGAGAGATGAGATTTCTAAGAAAAGTGAAGTAGAAAAGCAGTACTAGAGAGTGTGAGTTTGGTAGTTGAAAGTAAAAATAGAAAATGAGTAAGAGAGATGAGATTTGAAAGAAAAGTGAAGTAGAAAAGCAAGTAAAAGAGTGTGAGTTAGGTAATTGAAAGTAACAATAGAAAATGAGAAAGAGAGATAGGATTTCTAAGAAAAGTGAAGTAGAAAAGCAAGTAAAAGAGTGTGAGTTAGGTAATTGAAAGTAATAATAGAAAATGAGAAAGAGAGATGAGATTTCTAAGAAAAGTGAAGTAGAAAAGGAAGTAAAAGAGTGTGAGTTAGGTAATTGAAAGTAATAATAGAAAATGAGAAAGAGAGATGAGATTTCTAAGAAAAGTGAAGTAGAAAAGCAGTAAAAGAGTGTGAGTTAGGTAATTGAAAGTAATAATAGAAAATGAGAAAGAGAGATGAGATTTGAAAGAAAAGTGAAGTAGAAAAGCAGTACTAGAGAGTGTGAGTTTGGTAGTTGAAAGTAATAATAGAAAATGAGTAAGAGAGATGAGATTTCTAAGAAAAGTGAAGTAGAAAAGCAAGTAAAAGAGTCTGCTGATCATAATTGAAAGTAATAATAGAAAATGAGAAAGAGAGATGAGATTTGAAAGAAAAGTGAAGTAGAAAAGCAAGTAAAAGAGTGTGAGTTAGGTAATTGAAAGTAATAATAGAAAATTAGTAAGAGAGATGAGATTTCTAAGAAAAGTGAAGTAGAAAAGCAGTACTAGAGAGTGTGAGTTTGGTAGTTGAAAGTAATAATAGAAAATTAGTAAGAGAGATGAGATTTCTAAGAAAAGTGAAGTAGAAAAGCAAGTAAAAGAGTGTGAGTTAGGTAATTGAAAGTAATAATAGAAAATGAGAAAGAGAGATGAGATTTCTAAGAAAAGTGAAGTAGAAAAGCAGTACTAGAGAGTGTGAGTTTGGTAGTTGAAAGTAATAATAGAAAATTAGTAAGAGAGATGAGATTTCTAAGAAAAGTGAAGTAGAAAAGCAGTAAAAGAGTGTGAGTTAGGTAATTGAAAGTATTAATAGAAAATGAGAAAGAGAGATGAGATTTCTAAGAAAAGTGAAGTAGAAAAGCAAGTAAAAGAGTGTGAGTTAGGTAATTGAAAGTAATAATAGAAAATGAGAAAGAGAGATGAGATTTCTAAGAAAAGTGAAGTAGAAAAGCAGTAAAAGAGTGTGAGTTAGGTAATTGAAAGTGATGATAGAAAATTAGTAAGAGAGATGAAATTTGAAAGAAAAGTGAAGTAGAAAAGCAAGTAAAAGAGTGTGAGTTAGGTAATTGAAAGTAATAATAGAAAATGAGAAAGAGAGATGAGATTTCTAAGAAAAGTGAAGTAGAAAAGGAAGTAAAAGAGTGTGAGTTAGGTAATTGAAAGTAATAATAGAAAATGAGAAAGAGAGATGAGATTTGAAAGAAAAGTGAAGTAGAAAAGCAAGTAAAAGAGTGTGAGTTAGGTAATTGAAAGTGATGATAGAAAATGAGAAAGAGAGATGAGGTTTCTAAGAAAAGTGAAGTAGAAAGCAAGTAAAAGAGTGTGAGTTAGGTAATTGAAAGTAATAATAGAAAATGAGTAAGAGAGATGAGATTTGAAAGAAAAGTGAAGTAGAAAAGCAGTAAAAGAGTGTGAGTTAGGTAATTGAAAGTAATATTAGAAAATGAGAAAGAGAGATGAGATTTCTAAGAAAAGTGAAGTCGAAAAGCAAGTAAAAGAGTGTGAGTTTGGTAATTGAAAGTATTAATAGAAAATGAGAAAGAGAGATAACATTTCTAAGAAAAGTGAAGTAGAAAAGCAAGTAAAAGATGTGAGTTAGGTAATTGAAAGTAATAATATAAAATGAGTAAGAGAGATGAGATTTCTAAGAAAAGTGAAGTAGAAAAGCAGTAAAAGAGTCTGAGTTAGGTAATTGAAAGTAATAATAGAAAATGAGAAAGAGAGATGAGATTTGAAAGAAAAGTGAAGTAGAAAAGCAAGTAAAAGAGTGTGAGTTAGGTAATTGAAAGTGATGATAGAAAATGAGAAAGAGAGATAGGATTTCTAAGAAAAGTGAAGTAGAAAAGCAGTAAAAGAGTGTGAGTTAGGTAATTGAAAGTGATAATAGAAAATGAGAAAGAGAGATGAGATTTCTAAGAAAAGTGAAGTAGAAAAGCAAGTAAAAGAGTGTGAGTTAGGTAATTGAAAGTAATAATAGAAAATGAGTAAGAGAGATGAGATTTGAAAGAAAAGTGAAGTAGAAAAGCAGTAAAAGAGTGTGAGTTAGGTAATTGAAAGTAATATTAGAAAATGAGAAAGAGAGATGAGATTTCTAAGAAAAGTGAAGTCGAAAAGCAGTAAAAGAGTGTGAGTTAGGTCATTGAAAGTAATAATAGAAAATGAGAAAGAGAGATGAGATTTCTAAGAAAAGTGAAGTAGAAAAGGAAGTAAAAGAGTGTGAGTTAGGTAATTGAAAGTAATAATAGAAAATGAGAAAGAGAGATGAGGTTTCTAAGAAAAGTGAAGTAGAAAAGCAGTACTAGAGAGTGTGAGTTTGGTAGTTGAAAGTAATAATAGAAAAAATTAGTAAGAGAGATGAGATTTCTAAGAAAAGTGAAGTAGAAAAGCAAGTAAAAGAGTGTGAGTTAGGTAATTGAAAGTAATAATAGAAAATGAGAAAGAGAGATGAGATTTCTAAGAAAAGTGAAGTAGAAAAGCAGTACTAGAGAGTGTGAGTTTGGTAATTGAAAGTAATATTAGAAAATGAGAAAGAGAGATGAGATTTCTAAGAAAAGTGAAGTAGAAAAGCAAGTAAAAGAGTGTGAGTTAGGTAATTGAAAGTAATAATAGAAAATGAGTAAGAGAGATGAGATTTGAAAGAAAAGTGAAGTAGAAAAGCAAGTAAAAGAGTGTGAGTTAGGTAATTGAAAGTAACAATAGAAAATGAGAAAGAGAGATAGGATTTCTAAGAAAAGTGAAGTAGAAAAGCAAGTAAAAGAGTGTGAGTTAGGTAATTGAAAGTAATAATAGAAATGAGAAAGAGAGATGAGATTTCTAAGAAAAGTGAAGTAGAAAAGCAAGTAGAAGAGTGTGAGTTAGGTAATTGAAAGTAATAATAGAAAATGAGAAAGAGAGATGAGATTTCTAAGAAAAGTGAAGTAGAAAAGGAAGTAAAAGAGTGTGAGTTAGGTAATTGAAAGTAATAATAGAAAATGAGAAAGAGAGATGAGATTTGAAAGAAAAGTGAAGTAGAAAAGCAAGTAAAAGAGTGTGAGTTAGGTAATTGAAAGTAATAATAGAAAATGAGAAAGAGAGATGAGATTTCTAAGAAAAGTGAAGTAGAAAAGCAGTAAAAGAGTGTGAGTTAGGTAATTGAAAGTGATGATAGAAAATTAGTAAGAGAGATGAAATTTGAAAGAAAAGTGAAGTAGAAAAGCAAGTAAAAGAGTGTGAGTTAGGTAATTGAAAGTAATAATAGAAAATGAGAAAGAGAGATGAGATTTCTAAGAAAAGTGAAGTAGAAAAGGAAGTAAAAGAGTGTGAGTTAGGTAATTGAAAGTAATAATAGAAAATGAGAAAGAGAGATGAGATTTGAAAGAAAAGTGAAGTAGAAAAGCAGTAAAAGAGTCTGAGTTAGGTAATTGAAAGTAATAATAGAAAATGAGAAAGAGAGATGAGATTTCTAAGAAAAGTGAAGTAGAAAAGCAGTAAAAGAGTGTGAGTTAGGTAATTGAAAGTGATGATAGAAAATTAGTAAGAGAGATGAGATTTGAAAGAAAAGTGAAGTAGAAAAGCAGTAAAAGAGTGTGAGTTAGGTAATTGAAAGTAATATTAGAAAATGAGAAAGAGAGATGAGATTTCTAAGAAAAGTGAAGTCGAAAAGCAAGTAAAAGAGTGTGAGTTAGGTAATTGAAAGTATTAATAGAAAATGAGAAAGAGAGATAACATTTCTAAGAAAAGTGAAGTAGAAAAGCAAGTAAAAGATGTGAGTTAGGTAATTGAAAGTAATAATATAAAATGAGTAAGAGAGATGAGATTTCTAAGAAAAGTGAAGTAGAAAAGCAAGTAAAAGAGTCTGCTGATCATAATTGAAAGTAATAATAGAAAATGAGAAAGAGAGATGAGATTTCTAAGAAAAGTGAAGTAGAAAAGCAGTAAAAGAGTGTGAGTTAGGTAATTGAAAGTAATAATAGAAAATGAGAAAGAGAGATGAGATTTCTAAGAAAAGTGAAGTAGAAAAGCAGTAAAAGAGTGTGAGTTAGGTAATTGAAAGTGATAATAGAAAATGAGAAAGAGAGATGAGATTTCTAAGAAAAGTGAAGTAGAAAAGCAAGTAAAAGAGTGTGAGTTAGGTAATTGAAAGTAATAATAGAAAATGAGAAAGAGAGATGAGATTTCTAAGAAAAGTGAAGTAGAAAAGCAGTAAAAGAGTGTGAGTTAGGTAATTGAAAGTAATAATATAAAATGAGTAAGAGAGATGAAATTTGAAAGAAAAGTGAAGTAGAAAAGCAAGTAAAAGAGTGTGAGTTAGGTAATTGAAAGTAATAATAGAAAATGAGAAAGAGAGATGAGATTTCTAAGAAAAGTGAAGTAGAAAAGGAAGTAAAAGAGTGTGAGTTAGGTAATTGAAAGTAATAATAGAAAATGAGAAAGAGAGATGAGATTTGAAAGAAAAGTGAAGTAGAAAAGCAAGTAAAAGAGTGTGAGTTAGGTAATTGAAAGTGATGATAGAAAATGAGAAAGAGAGATGAGGTTTCTAAGAAAAGTGAAGTAGAAAGCAAGTAAAAGAGTGTGAGTTAGGTAATTGAAAGTAATAATAGAAAATGAGAAAGAGAGATGAGATTTCTAAGAAAAGTGAAGTAGAAAAGCAGTAAAAGAGTGTGAGTTAGGTAATTGAAAGTAATAATAGAAAATGAGAAAGAGAGATGAGATTTGAAAGAAAAGTGAAGTAGAAAAGCAGTAAAAGAGTGTGAGTTAGGTAATTGAAAGTAATATTAGAAAATGAGAAAGAGAGATGAGATTTCTAAGAAAAGTGAAGTCGAAAAGCAAGTAAAAGAGTGTGAGTTAGGTAATTGAAAGTAATAATAGAAAATGAGAAAGAGAGATGAGATTTCTAAGAAAAGTGAAGTAGAAAAGCAAGTAAAAGAGTGTGAGTTAGGTAATTGAAAGTAATAATAGAAAATGAGAAAGAGAGATGAGATTTCTAAGAAAAGTGAAGTAGAAAAGCAGTAAAAGAGTGTGAGTTAGGTAATTGAAAGTAATATTAGAAAATGAGAAAGAGAGATGAGATTTCTAAGAAAAGTGAAGTCGAAAAGCAAGTAAAAGAGTGTGAGTTAGGTAATTGAAAGTATTAATAGAAAATGAGAAAGAGAGATAACATTTCTAAGAAAAGTGAAGTAGAAAAGCAAGTAAAAGATGTGAGTTAGGTAATTGAAAGTAATAATATAAAATGAGTAAGAGAGATGAGATTTCTAAGAAAAGTGAAGTAGAAAAGCAAGTAAAAGAGTCTGCTGATCATAATTGAAAGTAATAATAGAAAATGAGAAAGAGAGATGAGATTTCTAAGAAAAGTGAAGTAGAAAAGCAGTAAAAGAGTGTGAGTTAGGTAATTGAAAGTAATAATAGAAAATGAGAAAGAGAGATGAGATTTCTAAGAAAAGTGAAGTAGAAAAGCAAGTAAAAGAGTCTGCTGATCATAATTGAAAGTAATAATAGAAAATGAGAAAGAGAGATGAGATTTCTAAGAAAAGTGAAGTAGAAAAGCAAGTAAAAGAGTGTGAGTTAGGTAATTGAAAGTAATAATAGAAAATGAGAAAGAGAGATGAGATTTCTAAGAAAAGTGAAGTAGAAAAGCAGTAAAGAGAGTGTGAGTTAGGTAATTGAAAGTATTAATAGAAAATGAGAAAGAGAGATGAGATTTCTAAGAAAAGTGAAGTAGAAAAGCAAGTAAAAGAGTGTGAGTTAGGTAATTGAAAGTAATAATAGAAAATGAGAAAGAGAGATGAGATTTCTAAGAAAAGTGAAGTAGAAAAGCAGTAAAAGAGTGTGAGTTAGGTAATTGAAAGTAATAATAGAAAATGAGAAAGAGAGATGAAATTTGAAAGAAAAGTGAAGTAGAAAAGCAAGTAAAAGAGTGTGAGTTAGGTAATTGAAAGTAATAATAGAAAATGAGAAAGAGAGATGAGATTTCTAAGAAAAGTGAAGTAGAAAAGGAAGTAAAAGAGTGTGAGTTAGGTAATTGAAAGTAATAATAGAAAATGAGAAAGAGAGATGAGATTTGAAAGAAAAGTGAAGTAGAAAAGCAAGTAAAAGAGTGTGAGTTAGGTAATTGAAAGTGATGATAGAAAATGAGAAAGAGAGATGAGGTTTCTAAGAAAAGTGAAGTAGAAAGCAAGTAAAAGAGTGTGAGTTAGGTAATTGAAAGTATTAATAGAAAATGAGTAAGAGAGATGAGATTTGAAAGAAAAGTGAAGTAGAAAAGCAGTAAAAGAGTGTGAGTTAGGTAATTGAAAGTAATATTAGAAAATGAGAAAGAGAGATGAGATTTCTAAGAAAAGTGAAGTCGAAAAGCAAGTAAAAGAGTGTGAGTTAGGTAATTGAAAGTATTAATAGAAAATGAGAAAGAGAGATAACATTTCTAAGAGTGAAGTAGAGCAAGTAAAAGATGTGAGTTAGGTAATTGAAAGTAATAATATAAAATGAGTAAGAGAGATGAGATTTCTAAGAAAAGTGAAGTAGAAAAGCAGTAAAAGAGTCTGAGTTAGGTAATTGAAAGTAATAATAGAAAATGAGAAAGAGAGATGAGATTTGAAAGAAAAGTGAAGTAGAAAAGCAAGTAAAAGAGTGTGAGTTAGGTAATTGAAAGTGATGATAGAAAATGAGAAAGAGAGATAGGATTTCTAAGAAAAGTGAAGTAGAAAAGCAGTAAAAGAGTGTGAGTTAGGTAATTGAAAGTGATAATAGAAAATGAGAAAGAGAGATGAGATTTCTAAGAAAAGTGAAGTAGAAAAGCAAGTAAAAGAGTGTGAGTTAGGTAATTGAAAGTAATAATATAAAATGAGTAAGAGAGATGAGATTTCTAAGAAAAGTGAAGTAGAAAAGCAGTAAAAGAGTGTGAGTTAGGTAATTGAAAGTAATATTAGAAAATGAGAAAGAGAGATGAGATTTCTAAGAAAAGTGAAGTCGAAAAGCAGTAAAAGAGTGTGAGTTAGGTAATTGAAAGTATTAATAGAAAATGAGAAAGAGAGATGAGATTTCTAAGAAAAGTGAAGTAGAAAAGCAAGTAAAAGAGTGTGAGTTAGGTAATTGAAAGTAATAATAGAAAATGAGAAAGAGAGATGAGATTTCTAAGAAAAGTGAAGTAGAAAAGCAGTACTAGAGAGTGTGAGTTTGGTAGTTGAAAGTAATAATAGAAAATTAGTAAGAGAGATGAGATTTCTAAGAAAAGTGAAGTAGAAAAGCAAGTAAAAGAGTGTGAGTTAGGTAATTGAAAGTAATAATAGAAAATGAGAAAGAGAGATGAGATTTCTAAGAAAAGTGAAGTAGAAAAGCAAGTAAAAGAGTGTGAGTTAGGTAATTGAAAGTAATAATAGAAAATGAGAAAGAGAGATGAGATTTCTAAGAAAAGTGAAGTAGAAAAGCAAGTAAAAGAGTGTGAGTTAGGTAATTGAAAGTAATAATAGAAAATGAGAAAGAGAGATAGGATTTCTAAGAAAAGTGAAGTAGAAAAGCAAGTAAAAGAGTGTGAGTTAGGTAATTGAAAGTATTAATAGAAAATGAGAAAGAGAGATGAGATTTCTAAGAAAAGTGAAGTAGAAAAGCAAGTAAAAGAGTGTGAGTTAGGTAATTGAAAGTAATAATAGAAAATGAGAAAGAGAGATGAGATTTCTAAGAAAAGTGAAGTAGAAAAGCAGTAAAAGAGTGTGAGTTAGGTAATTGAAAGTGATGATAGAAAATTAGTAAGAGAGATGAAATTTGAAAGAAAAGTGAAGTAGAAAAGCAAGTAAAAGAGTGTGAGTTAGGTAATTGAAAGTAATAATAGAAAATGAGAAAGAGAGATGAGATTTCTAAGAAAAGTGAAGTAGAAAAGGAAGTAAAAGAGTGTGAGTTAGGTAATTGAAAGTAATAATAGAAAATGAGAAAGAGAGATGAGATTTCTAAGAAAAGTGAAGTAGAAAAGCAGTAAAAGAGTGTGAGTTAGGTAATTGAAAGTGATGATAGAAAATTAGTAAGAGAGATGAAATTTGAAAGAAAAGTGAAGTAGAAAAGCAGTACTAGAGAGTGTGAGTTAGGTAATTGAAAGTAATAATAGAAAATGAGTAAGAGAGATGAGATTTGAAAGAAAAGTGAAGTAGAAAAGCAGTAAAAGAGTGTGAGTTAGGTAATTGAAAGTAATATTAGAAAATGAGAAAGAGAGATGAGATTTCTAAGAAAAGTGAAGTCGAAAAGCAAGTAAAAGAGTGTGAGTTAGGTAATTGAAAGTATTAATAGAAAATGAGAAAGAGAGATGAGATTTGAAAGAAAAGTGAAGTAGAAAAGCAGTAAAAGAGTTGAGTTAGGTAATTGAAAGTAATAATATAAAATGAGTAAGAGAGATGAGATTTCTAAGAAAAGTGAAGTAGAAAAGCAGTAAAAGAGTCTGAGTTAGGTAATTGAAAGTAATAATAGAAAATGAGAAAGAGAGATGAGATTTCTAAGAAAAGTGAAGTAGAAAAGCAAGTAAAAGAGTGTGAGTTAGGTAATTGAAAGTAACAATAGAAAATGAGAAAGAGAGATAAGATTTCTAAGAAAAGTGAAGTAGAAAAGCAAGTAAAAGAGTGTGAGTTAGGTAATTGAAAGTATTAATAGAAAATGAGAAAGAGAGATGAGATTTCTAAGAAAAGTGAAGTAGAAAGCAAGTAAAAGAGTGTGAGTTAGGTAATTGAAAGTAATAATAGAAAATGAGTAAGAGAGATGAGATTTCTAAGAAAAGTGAAGTAGAAAAGCAGTAAAAGAGTGTGAGTTAGGTAATTGAAAGTAATATTAGAAAATGAGAAAGAGAGATGAGATTTCTAAGAAAAGTGAAGTAGAAAAGCAGTAAAAGAGTGTGAGTTAGGTAATTGAAAGTAATATTAGAAAATGAGAAAGAGAGATGAGATTTCTAAGAAAAGTGAAGTCGAAAAGCAGTAAAAGAGTGTGAGTTAGGTAATTGAAAGTAATAATAGAAAATGAGTAAGAGAAAAGATGAGATTTCTAAGAAAAGTGAAGTAGAAAAGCAGTAAAAGAGTGTGAGTTAGGTAATTGAAAGTAATATTAGAAAATGAGAAAGAGAGATGAGATTTGAAAGAAAAGTGAAGTAGAAAAGCAAGTAAAAGAGTGTGAGTTAGGTAATTGAAAGTAATAATAGAAAATGAGAAAGAGAGATAAGATTTCTAAGAAAAGTGAAGTAGAAAAGCAAGTAAAAGAGTGTGAGTTAGGTAATTGAAAGTAATAATAGAAAATGAGAAAGAGAGATAAGATTTCTAAGAAAAGTGAAGTAGAAAAGCAAGTAAAAGAGTCTGAGTTAGGTAATTGAAAGTAATAATAGAAAATGAGAAAGAGAGATAAGATTTCTAAGAAAAGTGAAGTAGAAAAGCAAGTAAAAGAGTGTGAGTTAGGTAATTGAAAGTAATAATAGAAAATGAGAAAGAGAGATAAGATTTCTAAGAAAAGTGAAGTAGAAAAGCAAGTAAAAGAGTGTGAGTTAGGTAATTGAAAGTAATAATAGAAAATGAGAAAGAGAGATAAGATTTCTAAGAAAAGTGAAGTAGAAAAGCAAGTAAAAGAGTGTGAGTTAGGTAATTGAAAGTAATAATAGAAAATGAGAAAGAGAGATAAGATTTCTAAGAAAAGTGAAGTAGAAAAGCAAGTAAAAGAGTCTGAGTTAGTTAATTGAAAGTAATAATAGAAAATGAGTAAGAGAGATGAGATTTCTAAGAAAAGTGAAGTCGAAAAGCAAGTAAAAGAGTGTGAGTTAGGTAATTGAAAGTAATAATAGAAAATGAGAAAGAGAGATAAGATTTCTAAGAAAAGTGAAGTAGAAAAGCAAGTAAAAGAGTCTGAGTTAGGTAATTGACAGTATTAATAGAAAATGAGTAAGAGAGATGAGATTTGAAAGAAAAGTGAAGTCGAAAAGCAAGTAAAAGAGTGTGAGTTAGGTAATTGAAAGTAATAATAGAAAATGAGAAAGAGAGATGAGATTTGAAAGAAAAGTGAAGTCGAAAAGCAAGTAAAAGAGTGTGAGTTAGGTAATTGAAAGTAATAATAGAAAATGAGAAAGAGAGATGAGATTTCTAAGAAAAGTGAAGTCGAAAAGCAAGTAAAAGAGTGTGAGTTAGGTAATTGAAAGTAATAATAGAAAATGAGAAAGAGAGATAAGATTTCTAAGAAAAGTGAAGTAGAAAAGCAAGTAAAAGAGTGTGAGTTAGGTAATTGAAAGTGATGATAGAAAATGAGAAAGAGAGATGAGATTTCTAAGAAAAGTGAAGTAGAAAAGCAAGTAAAAGAGTGTGAGTTAGGTAATTGAAAGTAATAATAGAAAATGAGAAAGAGAGATAAGATTTCTAAGAAAAGTGAAGTAGAAAAGCAAGTAAAAGAGTGTGAGTTAGTATATTGAAAGTAATAATAGAAAATGAGAAAGAGAGATGAGATTTCTAAGAAAAGTGAAGTCGAAAAGCAAGTAAAAGAGTGTGAGTTAGGTAATTGAAAGTATTAATAGAAAATGAGAAAGAGAGATAAGATTTCTAAGAAAAGTGAAGTAGAAAAGCAAGAAAAAGAGTCTGAGTTAGGTAATTGAAAGTAATAATAGAAAATGAGTAAGAGAGATGAGATTTCTAAGAAAAGTGAAGTAGAAAGCAAGTAAAAGAGTCTGAGTTAGGTAATTGAAAGTAACAATAGAAAATGAGAAAGAGAGATGAGATTTCTAAGAAAAGTGAAGTAGAAAAGCAAGTAAAAGAGTCTGAGTTAGTTAATTGAAAGTAATAATAGAAAATGAGTAAGAGAGATGAGATTTCTAAGAAAAGTGAAGTCGAAAAGCAAGTAAAAGAGTGTGAGTTAGGTAATTGAAAGTAATAATAGAAAATGAGAAAGAGAGATAAGATTTCTAAGAAAAGTGAAGTCGAAAAGCAAGTAAAAGAGTGTGAGTTAGGTAATTGAAAGTAATAATAGAAAATGAGAAAGAGAGATGAGATTTGAAAGAAAAGTGAAGTAGAAAAGCAAGTAAAAGAGTGTGAGTTAGGTAATTGACAGTATTAATAGAAAATGAGAAAGAGAGATAAGATTTCTAAGAAAAGTGAAGTCGAAAAGCAAGTAAAAGAGTGTGAGTTAGGTAATTGAAAGTGATAATAGAAAATGAGAAAGAGAGATAAGATTTCTAAGAAAAGTGAAGTCGAAAAGCAAGTAAAAGAGTGTGAGTTAGGTAATTGACAGTAATAATAGAAAATGAGAAAGAGAGATGAGATTTCTAAGAAAAGTGAAGTAGAAAAGCAAGTAAAAGAGTGTGAGTTAGGTAATTGAAAGTAATAATAGAAAATGAGAAAGAGAGATGAGATTTGAAAGAAAAGTGAAGTAGAAAAGCAAGTAAAAGAGTCTGAGTTAGTTAATTGAAAGTAATAATAGAAAATGAGTAAGAGAGATGAGATTTCTAAGAAAAGTGAAGTCGAAAAGCAAGTAAAAGAGTGTGAGTTAGGTAATTGAAAGTAATAATAGAAAATGAGAAAGAGAGATGAGATTTGAAAGAAAAGTGAAGTCGAAAAGCAAGTAAAAGAGTGTGAGTTAGGTAATTGAAAGTAATAATAGAAAATGAGAAAGAGAGATGAGATTTCTAAGAAAAGTGAAGTAGAAAAGCAAGTAAAAGAGTGTGAGTTAGGTAATTGACTGTATTAATAGAAAATGAGAAAGAGAGATAAGATTTCTAAGAAAAGTGAAGTCGAAAAGCAAGTAAAAGAGTGTGAGTTAGGTAATTGAAAGTGATGATAGAAAATGAGAAAGAGAGATGAGATTTCTAAGAAAAGTGAAGTAGAAAAGCAAGTAAAAGAGTGTGAGTTAGGTAATTGACAGTATTAATAGAAAATGAGAAAGAGAGATGAGATTTCTAAGAAAAGTGAAGTCGAAAAGCAAGTAAAAGAGTGTGAGTTAGGTAATTGAAAGTGATAATAGAAAATGAGAAAGAGAGATAAGATTTCTAAGAAAAGTGAAGTCGAAAAGCAAGTAAAAGAGTGTGAGTTAGGTAATTGACAGTAATAATAGAAAATGAGAAAGAGAGATGAGATTTCTAAGAAAAGTGAAGTAGAAAAGCAAGTAAAAGAGTGTGAGTTAGGTAATTGAAAGTAATAATAGAAAATGAGAAAGAGAGATGAGATTTGAAAGAAAAGTGAAGTAGAAAAGCAAGTAAAAGAGTCTGAGTTAGTTAATTGAAAGTAATAATAGAAAATGAGAAAGAGAGATGAGATTTGAAAGAAAAGTGAAGTAGAAAAGCAAGTAAAAGAGTGTGAGTTAGGTAATTGACAGTATTAATAGAAAATGAGAAAGAGAGATAAGATTTCTAAGAAAAGTGAAGTAGAAAAGCAAGTAAAAGAGTCTGAGTTAGTTAATTGAAAGTAACAATAGAAAATGAGAAAGAGAGATGAGATTTCTAAGAAAAGTGAAGTAGAAAAGCAAGTAAAAGAGTGTGAGTTAGGTAATTGACAGTATTAATAGAAAATGAGAAAGAGAGATAAGATTTCTAAGAAAAGTGAAGTCGAAAAGCAAGTAAAAGAGTCTGAGTTAGGTAATTGAAAGTAATAATAGAAAATGAGAAAGAGAGATAAGATTTCTAAGAAAAGTGAAGTAGAAAAGCAAGTAAAAGAGTGTGAGTTAGGTAATTGAAAGTAATAATAGAAAATGAGAAAGAGAGATGAGATTTCTAAGAAAAGTGAAGTCGAAAAGCAAGTAAAAGAGTGTGAGTTAGGTAATTGAAAGTAATAATAGAAAATGAGAAAGAGAGATAAGATTTCTAAGAAAAGTGAAGTAGAAAAGCAAGTAAAAGAGTCTGAGTTAGGTAATTGAAAGTAATAATAGAAAATGAGTAAGAGAGATAAGATTTCTAAGAAAAGTGAAGTCGAAAAGCAAGTAAAAGAGTGTGAGTTAGGTAATTGAAAGTGATAATAGAAAATGAGAAAGAGAGATGAGATTTGAAAGAAAAGTGAAGTAGAAAAGCAAGTAAAAGAGTCTGAGTTAGGTAATTGAAAGTAACAATAGAAAATGAGAAAGAGAGATGAGATTTGAAAGAAAAGTGAAGTAGAAAAGCAAGTAAAAGAGTCTGAGTTAGGAAATTGAAAGTAACAATAGAAAATGAGAAAGAGAGATGAGATTTCTAAGAAAAGTGAAGTAGAAAAGCAAGTAAAAGAGTCTGAGTTAGGTAATTGAAAGTAATAATAGAAAATGAGTAAGAGAGATGAGATTTGAAAGAAAAGTGAAGTAGAAAAGCAAGTAAAAGAGTGTGAGTTAGGTAATTGAAAGTAATAATAGAAAATGAGAAAGAGAGATGAGATTTGAAAGAAAAGTGAAGTCGAAAAGCAAGTAAAAGAGTGTGAGTTAGGTAATTGAAAGTAATAATAGAAAATGAGAAAGAGAGATGAGATTTCTAAGAAAAGTGAAGTAGAAAAGCAAGTAAAAGAGTCTGAGTTAGTTAATTGAAAGTAACAATAGAAAATGAGAAAGAGAGATAAGATTTCTAAGAAAAGTGAAGTAGAAAAGCAAGTAAAAGAGTCTGAGTTAGGTAATTGAAAGTAATAATAGAAAATGAGAAAGAGAGATAAGATTTGAAAGAAAAGTGAAGTAGAAAAGCAAGTAAAAGAGTGTGAGTTAGGTAATTGAAAGTAATAATAGAAAATGAGAAAGAGAGATAAGATTTCTAAGAAAAGTGAAGTAGAAAAGCAAGTAAAAGAGTCTGAGTTAGGTAATTGAAAGTAATAATAGAAAATGAGAAAGAGAGATAAGATTTCTAAGAAAAGTGAAGTAGAAAAGCAAGTAAAAGAGTGTGAGTTAGGTAATTGAAAGTAATAATAGAAAATGAGAAAGAGAGATGAGATTTCTAAGAAAAGTGAAGTAGAAAAGCAAGTAAAAGAGTGTGAGTTAGGTAATTGAAAGTAATAATAGAAAATGAGAAAGAGAGATAAGATTTCTAAGAAAAGTGAAGTAGAAAAGCAAGTAAAAGAGTGTGAGTTAGGTAATTGAAAGTAATAATAGAAAATGAGAAAGAGAGATAAGATTTCTAAGAAAAGTGAAGTAGAAAAGCAAGTAAAAGAGTGTGAGTTAGGTAATTGAAAGTAATAATAGAAAATGAGAAAGAGAGATAAGATTTCTAAGAAAAGTGAAGTAGAAAAGCAAGTAAAAGAGTCTGAGTTAGTTAATTGAAAGTAATAATAGAAAATGAGTAAGAGAGATGAGATTTCTAAGAAAAGTGAAGTCGAAAAGCAAGTAAAAGAGTGTGAGTTAGGTAATTGAAAGTAATAATAGAAAATGAGAAAGAGAGATGAGATTTGAAAGAAAAGTGAAGTAGAAAAGCAAGTAAAAGAGTGTGAGTTAGGTAATTGAAAGTGATGATAGAAAATGAGAAAGAGAGATAAGATTTCTAAGAAAAGTGAAGTAGAAAAGCAAGTAAAAGAGTCTGAGTTAGGTAATTGACAGTATTAATAGAAAATGAGTAAGAGAGATGAGATTTGAAAGAAAAGTGAAGTCGAAAAGCAAGTAAAAGAGTGTGAGTTAGGTAATTGAAAGTAATAATAGAAAATGAGAAAGAGAGATGAGATTTGAAAGAAAAGTGAAGTCGAAAAGCAAGTAAAAGAGTGTGAGTTAGGTAATTGAAAGTAATAATAGAAAATGAGAAAGAGAGATGAGATTTCTAAGAAAAGTGAAGTAGAAAAGCAAGTAAAAGAGTGTGAGTTAGGTAATTGACAGTATTAATAGAAAATGAGAAAGAGAGATGAGATTTGAAAGAAAAGTGAAGTAGAAAAGCAAGTAAAAGAGTGTGAGTTAGGTAATTGAAAGTGATGATAGAAAATGAGAAAGAGAGATGAGATTTCTAAGAAAAGTGAAGTAGAAAAGCAAGTAAAAGAGTGTGAGTTAGGTAATTGAAAGTAATAATAGAAAATGAGAAAGAGAGATAAGATTTCTAAGAAAAGTGAAGTAGAAAAGCAAGTAAAAGAGTGTGAGTTAGTATATTGAAAGTAATAATAGAAAATGAGAAAGAGAGATAAGATTTCTAAGAAAAGTGAAGTAGAAAAGCAAGTAAAAGAGTGTGAGTTAGGTAATTGACAGTATTAATAGAAAATGAGAAAGAGAGATAAGATTTCTAAGAAAAGTGAAGTCGAAAAGCAAGTAAAAGAGTGTGAGTTAGGTAATTGAAAGTGATAATAGAAAATGAGAAAGAGAGATAAGATTTCTAAGAAAAGTGAAGTCGAAAAGCAAGTAAAAGAGTGTGAGTTAGGTAATTGAAAGTAACAATAGAAAATGAGAAAGAGAGATGAGATTTCTAAGAAAAGTGAAGTAGAAAAGCAAGTAAAAGAGTCTGAGTTAGGTAATTGAAAGTAATAATAGAAAATGAGTAAGAGAGATGAGATTTGAAAGAAAAGTGAAGTAGAAAAGCAAGTAAAAGAGTGTGAGTTAGGTAATTGAAAGTAATAATAGAAAATGAGAAAGAGAGATGAGATTTCTAAGAAAAGTGAAGTAGAAAAGCAAGTAAAAGAGTGTGAGTTAGGTAATTGAAAGTAATAATAGAAAATGAGAAAGAGAGATAAGATTTGAAAGAAAAGTGAAGTAGAAAAGCAAGTAAAAGAGTCTGAGTTAGGTAATTGAAAGTAATAATAGAAAATGAGTAAGAGAGATGAGATTTGAAAGAAAAGTGAAGTAGAAAAGCAAGTAAAAGAGTGTGAGTTAGGTAATTGAAAGTGATGATAGAAAATGAGAAAGAGAGATGAGATTTGAAAGAAAAGTGAAGTCGAAAAGCAAGTAAAAGAGTGTGAGTTAGGTAATTGAAAGTAATAATAGAAAATGAGAAAGAGAGATGAGATTTGAAAGAAAAGTGAAGTAGAAAAGCAAGTAAAAGAGTGTGAGTTAGGTAATTGAAAGTAATAATAGAAAATGAGAAAGAGAGATAAGATTTCTAAGAAAAGTGAAGTAGAAAAGCAAGTAAAAGAGTGTGAGTTAGGTAATTGAAAGTAATAATAGAAAATGAGAAAGAGAGATAAGATTTCTAAGAAAAGTGAAGTAGAAAAGCAAGTAAAAGAGTCTGAGTTAGGTAATTGAAAGTAATAATAGAAAATGAGAAAGAGAGATAAGATTTCTAAGAAAAGTGAAGTAGAAAAGCAAGTAAAAGAGTGTGAGTTAGGTAATTGAAAGTAATAATAGAAAATGAGAAAGAGAGATAAGATTTCTAAGAAAAGTGAAGTAGAAAAGCAAGTAAAAGAGTCTGAGTTAGTTAATTGAAAGTAATAATAGAAAATGAGTAAGAGAGATGAGATTTCTAAGAAAAGTGAAGTCGAAAAGCAAGTAAAAGAGTGTGAGTTAGGTAATTGAAAGTAATAATAGAAAATGAGTAAGAGAGATGAGATTTCTAAGAAAAGTGAAGTAGAAAAGCAAGTAAAAGAGTGTGAGTTAGGTAATTGAAAGTAATAATAGAAAATGAGAAAGAGAGATGAGATTTCTAAGAAAAGTGAAGTAGAAAAGCAAGTAAAAGAGTGTGAGTTAGGTAATTGAAAGTATTAATAGAAAATGAGTAAGAGAGATGAGATTTCTAAGAAAAGTGAAGTCGAAAAGCAAGTAAAAGAGTGTGAGTTAGGTAATTGAAAGTAATAATAGAAAATGAGAAAGAGAGATGAGATTTGAAAGAAAAGTGAAGTCGAAAAGCAAGTAAAAGAGTGTGAGTTAGGTAATTGAAAGTAATAATAGAAAATGAGAAAGAGAGATGAGATTTCTAAGAAAAGTGAAGTAGAAAAGCAAGTAAAAGAGTGTGAGTTAGGTAATTGACAGTATTAATAGAAAATGAGAAAGAGAGATGAGATTTGAAAGAAAAGTGAAGTAGAAAAGCAAGTAAAAGAGTGTGAGTTAGGTAATTGAAAGTGATGATAGAAAATGAGAAAGAGAGATGAGATTTCTAAGAAAAGTGAAGTAGAAAAGCAAGTAAAAGAGTGTGAGTTAGGTAATTGAAAGTAATAATAGAAAATGAGAAAGAGAGATAAGATTTCTAAGAAAAGTGAAGTAGAAAAGCAAGTAAAAGAGTGTGAGTTAGGTAATTGAAAGTAATAATAGAAAATGAGAAAGAGAGATAAGATTTCTAAGAAAAGTGAAGTAGAAAAGCAAGTAAAAGAGTGTGAGTTAGGTAATTGAAAGTGATAATAGAAAATGAGAAAGAGAGATGAGATTTGAAAGAAAAGTGAAGTAGAAAAGCAAGTAAAAGAGTGTGAGTTAGGTAATTGAAAGTGATGATAGAAAATGAGAAAGAGAGATGAGATTTGAAAGAAAAGTGAAGTCGAAAAGCAAGTAAAAGAGTGTGAGTTAGGTAATTGAAAGTAATAATAGAAAATGAGAAAGAGAGATGAGATTTCTAAGAAAAGTGAAGTAGAAAAGCAAGTAAAAGAGTGTGAGTTAGGTAATTGAAAGTGATGATAGAAAATGAGAAAGAGAGATAAGATTTCTAAGAAAAGTGAAGTCGAAAAGCAAGTAAAAGAGTGTGAGTTAGGTAATTGAAAGTAATAATAGAAAATGAGAAAGAGAGATGAGATTTGAAAGAAAAGTGAAGTCGAAAAGCAAGTAAAAGAGTGTGAGTTAGGTAATTGAAAGTAATAATAGAAAATGAGAAAGAGAGATGAGATTTCTAAGAAAAGTGAAGTAGAAAAGCAAGTAAAAGAGTGTGAGTTAGTATATTGAAAGTAATAATAGAAAATGAGAAAGAGAGATAAGATTTCTAAGAAAAGTGAAGTAGAAAAGCAAGAAAAAGAGTGTGAGTTGGGTAATTGAAAGTAATAATAGAAAATGAGAAAGAGAGATAAGATTTCTAAGAAAAGTGAAGTAGAAAAGCAAGTAAAAGAGTGTGAGTTAGGTAATTGAAAGTAATAATAGAAAATGAGTAAGAGAGATGAGATTTCTAAGAAAAGTGAAGTAGAAAAGCAAGAAAAGAAGATAGAATTTCAGTTTTAATGAGTATTCTTTGAGAAGTAATAAATATTTGAAAAGTGAAGAAGTAAAGTAAGAAAAGAAGATAGAATTTCAGTTTTAAGGAGTATGCTTTGAGAAGTAATAAGTATTTGAAAAGTGAAGAAGTAAAGTAAGAAAAGAAGATATAATAATAAGTTTAAAGAGTATGCTTTGAGAAGTAATAAGTATTTGAAAAGTGAAGAAGTAAAGCAAGAAAAGAAGATAGAATTTCAGTTTTAATGAGTATTCTTTGAGAAGTAATAAATATTTGAAAAGTGAAGAAGTAAAGTAAGAAAAGAAGATAGAATTTCAGTTTTAAGGAGTATGCTTTGAGAAGTAATAAGTATTTGAAAAGTGAAGAAGTAAAGTAAGAAAAGAAGATATAATAATAAGTTTAAAGAGTATGCTTTGAGAAGTAATAAGTATTTGAAAAGTGAAGAAGTAAAGTAAGAAAAGAAGATAGAATTTCAGTATTAAGTAGTATGCTTTGATAAGTAATAAGTATTTAGAAAAGTGAAGAAGTAAAGTAAGAAAAGAAGATAGAATTTCAGTTTTAAGGAGTATGCTTTGAGAAGTAATAAGTATTTGAAAAGTGAAGAAGTAAAGTAAGAAAAGAAGATATAATAATAAGTTTAAAGAGTATGCTTTGAGAAGTAATAAGTATTTGAAAAGTGAAGAAGTAAAGTAAGAAAAGAAGATAGAATTTCAGTATTAAGTAGTATGCTTTGATAAGTAATAAGTATTTAGAAAAGTGAAGAAGTAAAGTAAGAAAAGAAGATAGAATAATAAGATTAAAGAGTATGCTTTGAGAAGTAATAAATATTTGAAAAGTGAAGAAGTAAAGCAAGAAAAGAAGATAGAATTTCAGTTTTAAGGAGTATGCTTTGAGAAGTAATAAGTATTTGAAAAGTGAAGAAGTAAAGTAAGAAAAGAAGATAGAATTTCAGTTTTAAGGAGTATGCTTTGAGAAGTAATAAATATTTGAAAAGTGAATAGTAAAGTAAGAAAAGAAGATAGAATTTCAGTTTTAAGGAGTATGCTTTGAGAAGTAATAAATATTTGAAAAGTGAATAAGTAAAGTAAGAAAAGAAGATAGAATTTCAGTTTTAAGGAGTATGCTTTGAGAAGTAATAAATATTTGAAAAGTGAATAGTAAAGTAAGAAAAGAAGATAGAATTTCAGTTTTAAGTAGTATGCTTTGAGAAGTAATAAGTATTTAGAAAAGTGAAGAAGTAAAGTAAGAAAAGAAGATAGAATTTCAGTTTTAAGTAGTATGCTTTGAGAAGTAATAAATATTTGAAAAGTGAAGAAGTAAAGCAAGAAAAGAAGATAGAATTTCAGTTTTAAGGAGTATGCTTTGAGAAGTAATAAATATTTGAAAAGTGAAGAAGTAAAGTAAGAAAAGAAGATAGAATTTCAGTTTTAAGGAGTATGCTTTGAGAAGTAATAAATATTTGAAAAGTGAATAAGTAAAGCAAGAAAAGAAGATAGAATTTCAGTTTTAAGGAGTATGCTTTGAGAAGTAATAAATATTTGAAAAGTGAATAAGTAAAGTAAGAAAAGAAGATAGAATAATAAGTTTAAAGAGTATGCTTTGAGAAGTAATAAATATTTGAAAAGTGAAGAAGTAAAGTAAGAAAAGAAGATATAATAATAAGTTTAAAGAGTATGCTTTGAGAAGTAATAAGTATTTGAAAAGTGAAGAAGTAAAGTAAGAAAAGAAGATAGAATTTCAGTATTAAGTAGTATGCTTTGATAAGTAATAAGTATTTAGAAAAGTGAAGAAGTAAAGTAAGAAAAGAAGATAGAATTTCAGTTTTAAGGAGTATGCTTTGAGAAGTAATAAATATTTGAAAAGTGAAGAAGTAAAGTAAGAAAAGAAGATAAAGTAAGAAAAGAAGATAATAAGTTTAAAGGAGTATGCTTTGAGAAGTAATAAGTATTTGAAAAGTGAAGAAGTAAAGTAAGAAAAGAAGATAGAATTTCAGTATTAAGTAGTATGCTTTGATAAGTAATAAGTATTTAGAAAAGTGAAGAAGTAAAGTAAGAAAAGAAGATAGAATTTCAGTTTTAAGGAGTATGCTTTGAGAAGTAATAAATATTTGAAAAGTGAAGAAGTAAAGCAAGAAAAGAAGATAGAATTTCAGTTTTAAGGAGTATGCTTTGAGAAGTAATAAATATTTGAAAAGTGAATAAGTAAAGTAAGAAAAGAAGATAGAATAATAAGTTTAAAGAGTATGCTTTGAGAAGTAATAAGTATTTGAAAAGTGAAGAAGTAAAGCAAGAAAAGAAGATAGAATTTCAGTATTAAGGAGTATGCTTTGAGAAGTAATAAATATTTGAAAAGTGAAGAAGTAAAGCAAGAAAAGAAGATAGAATTTCAGTTTTAAGGAGTATGCTTTGAGAAGTAATAAATATTTGAAAAGTGAATAAGTAAAGTAAGAAAAGAAGATAGAATTTCAGTTTTAAGGAGTATGCTTTGAGAAGTAATAAATATTTGAAAAGTGAAGAAGTAAAGCAAGAAAAGAAGATAGAATTTCAGTTTTAAGGAGTATGCTTTGAGAAGTAATAAATATTTGAAAAGTGAATAAGTAAAGTAAGAAAAGAAGATAGAATAATAAGATTAAAGAGTATGCTTTGAGAAGTAATAAATATTTGAAAAGTGAAGAAGTAAAGTAAGAAAAGAAGATAGAATTTCAGTTTTAAGGAGTATGATTTGAGAAGTAATAAGTATTTGAAAAGTGAAGAAGTAAAGCAAGAAAAGAAGATAGAATTTCAGTTTTAAGGAGTATTCTTTGAGAAGTAATAAGTATTTAGAAAAGTGAAGAAGTAAAGTAAGAAAAGAAGATAGAATTTCAGTTTTAAGGAGTATGCTTTGAGAAGTAATAAATATTTGAAAAGTGAATAAGTAAAGTAAGAAAAGAAGATAGAATAATAAGATTAAAGAGTATGCTTTGAGAAGTAATAAGTATTTGAAAAGTGAAGAAGTAAAGCAAGAAAAGAAGATAGAATTTCAGTTTTAAGGAGTATTCTTTGAGAAGTAATAAATATTTGAAAAGTGAAGAAGTAAAGTAAGAAAAGAAGATAGAATTTCAGTTTTAAGGAGTATGCTTTGAGAAGTAATAAGTATTTGAAAAGTGAAGAAGTAAAGTAAGAAAAGAAGATATAATAATAAGTTTAAAGAGTATGCTTTGAGAAGTAATAAGTATTTGAAAAGTGAAGAAGTAAAGTAAGAAAAGAAGATAGAATTTCAGTATTAAGTAGTATGCTTTGATAAGTAATAAGTATTTAGAAAAGTGAAGAAGTAAAGTAAGAAAAGAAGATAGAATTTCAGTTTTAAGGAGTATGCTTTGAGAAGTAATAAGTATTTGAAAAGTGAAGAAGTAAAGCAAGAAAAGAAGATAGAATTTCAGTTTTAAGGAGTATGCTTTGAGAAGTAATAAATATTTGAAAAGTGAAGAAGTAAAGTAAGAAAAGAAGATAGAATTTCAGTTTTAAGGAGTATGCTTTGAGAAGTAATAAGTATTTAGAAAAGTGAAGAAGTAAAGTAAGAAAAGAAGATAGAATTTCAGTTTTAAGGAGTATGCTTTGAGAAGTAATAAATATTTGAAAAGTGAATAGTAAAGTAAGAAAAGAAGATAGAATTTCAGTTTTAAGTAGTATGCTTTGAGAAGTAATAAGTATTTAGAAAAGTGAAGAAGTAAAGTAAGAAAAGAAGATAGAATTTCAGTTTTAAGTAGTATGCTTTGAGAAGTAATAAGTATTTGAAAAGTGAAGAAGTAAAGCAAGAAAAGAAGATAGAATTTCAGTTTTAAGGAGTATGCTTTGAGAAGTAATAAATATTTGAAAAGTGAAGAAGTAAAGTAAGAAAAGAAGATAGAATTTCAGTATTAAGTAGTATGCTTTGATAAGTAATAAGTATTTAGAAAAGTGAAGAAGTAAAGTAAGAAAAGAAGATAGAATTTCAGTTTTAAGGAGTATTCTTTGAGAAGTAATAAATATTTGAAAAGTGAAGAAGTAAAGTAAGAAAAGAAGATAGAATTTCAGTTTTAAGGAGTATGCTTTGAGAAGTAATAAGTATTTGAAAAGTGAAGAAGTAAAGTAAGAAAAGAAGATATAATTTCAGTTTTAAGAGTATGCTTTGAGAAGTAATAAATATTTGAAAAGTGAAGAAGTAAAGTAAGAAAAGAAGATAGAATTTCAGTATTAAGTAGTATGCTTTGAGAAGTAATAAGTATTTAGAAAAGTGAAGAAGTAAAGTAAGAAAAGAAGATAGAATTTCAGTTTTAAGGAGTATGCTTTGAGAAGTAATAAGTATTTGAAAAGTGAAGAAGTAAAGTAAGAAAAGAAGATATAATAATAAGTTTTAAGAGTATGCTTTGAGAAGTAATAAGTATTTGAAAAGTGAAGAAGTAAAGTAAGAAAAGAAGATAGAATTTCAGTATTAAGTAGTATGCTTTGATAAGTAATAAGTATTTAGAAAAGTGAAGAAGTAAAGTAAGAAAAGAAGAAAGAATTTCAGTTTTAAGGAGTATGCTTTGAGAAGTAATAAATATTTGAAAAGTGAATAAGTAAAGCAAGAAAAGAAGATAGAATTTGAGTTTTAAGGAGTATGCTTTGAGAAGTAATAAGTATTTGAAAAGTGAAGAAGTAAAGTAAGAAAAGAAGATATAATAATAAGTTTTAAGAGTATGCTTTGAGAAGTAATAAGTATTTGAAAAGTGAATAAGTAAAGTAAGAAAAGAAGATAGAATTTCAGTATTAAGTAGTATGCTTTGATAAGTAATAAGTATTTAGAAAAGTGAAGAAGTAAAGTAAGAAAAGAAGATAGAATTTCAGTTTTAAGGAGTATGCTTTGAGAAGTAATAAATATTTGAAAAGTGAAGAAGTAAAGCAAGAAAAGAAGATAGAATTTCAGTTTTAAGGAGTATGCTTTGAGAAGTAATAAATATTTGAAAAGTGAAGAAGTAAAGTAAGAAAAGAAGATAGAATTTCAGTTTTAAGGAGTATGCTTTGAGAAGTAATAAATATTTGAAAAGTGAAGAAGTAAAGCAAGAAAAGAAGATAGAATTTCAGTTTTAAGGAGTATGCTTTGAGAAGTAATAAATATTTGAAAAGTGAATAAGTAAAGTAAGAAAAGAAGATAGAATAATAAGTTTAAAGAGTATGCTTTGAGAAGTAATAAGTATTTGAAAAGTGAAGAAGTAAAGCAAGAAAAGAAGATAGAATTTCAGTATTAAGGAGTATGCTTTGAGAAGTAATAAATATTTGAAAAGTGAAGAAGTAAAGCAAGAAAAGAAGATAGAATTTCAGTTTTAAGGAGTATGCTTTGAGAAGTAATAAATATTTGAAAAGTGAATAAGTAAAGTAAGAAAAGAAGATAGAATTTCAGTTTTAAGGAGTATGCTTTGAGAAGTAATAAATATTTGAAAAGTGAAGAAGTAAAGCAAGAAAAGAAGATAGAATTTCAGTTTTAAGGAGTATGCTTTGAGAAGTAATAAATATTTGAAAAGTGAATAAGTAAAGTAAGAAAAGAAGATAGAATTTCAGATTTAAGAGTATGCTTTGAGAAGTAATAAATATTTGAAAAGTGAAGAAGTAAAGTAAGAAAAGAAGATAGAATTTCAGTTTTAAGGAGTATGATTTGAGAAGTAATAAGTATTTGAAAAGTGAAGAAGTAAAGCAAGAAAAGAAGATAGAATTTCAGTTTTAAGGAGTATGCTTTGAGAAGTAATAAATATTTGAAAAGTGAAGAAGTAAAGTAAGAAAAGAAGATAGAATTTCAGTTTTAAGGAGTATGATTTGAGAAGTAATAAATATTTGAAAAGTGAAGAAGTAAAGTAAGAAAAGAAGATATAATTTCAGTTTTAAGGAGTATGCTTTGAGAAGTAATAAGTATTTGAAAAGTGAAGAAGTAAAGTAAGAAAAGAAGATAGAATTTCAGTATTAAGGAGTATGCTTTGATAAGTAATAAGTATTTAGAAAAGTGAAGAAGTAAAGTAAGAAAAGAAGATAGAATTTCAGTTTTAAGGAGTATGCTTTGAGAAGTAATAAGTATTTGAAAAGTGAAGAAGTAAAGTAAGAAAAGAAGATATAATAATCAGTTTTAAGAGTATGCTTTGAGAAGTAATAAGTATTTGAAAAGTGAAGAAGTAAAGTAAGAAAAGAAGATAGAATTTCAGTATTAAGTAGTATGCTTTGAGAAGTAATAAATATTTAGAAAAGTGAAGAAGTAAAGTAAGAAAAGAAGATAGAATTTCAGTTTTAAGGAGTATGCTTTGAGAAGTAATAAATATTTGAAAAGTGAAGAAGTAAAGTAAGAAAAGAAGATAGAATTTCAGTTTTAAGGAGTATGCTTTGAGAAGTAATAAATATTTGAAAAGTGAATAAGTAAAGTAAGAAAAGAAGATAGAATTTCAGTTTTAAGGAGTATGCTTTGAGAAGTAATAAGTATTTGAAAAGTGAAGAAGTAAAGTAAGAAAAGAAGATATAATAATAAGTTTAAAGAGTATGCTTTGAGAAGTAATAAGTATTTGAAAAGTGAAGAAGTAAAGTAAGAAAAGAAGATAGAATTTCTTTGAGTAAGTAATAAGTATTTAGAAAAGTGAAGAAGTAAAGTAAGAAAAGAAGATAGAATTTCAGTTTTAAGGAGTATGCTTTGAGAAGTAATAAATATTTGAAAAGTGAATAAGTAAAGTAAGAAAAGAAGATAGAATTTCAGTTTTAAGTAGTATGCTTTGAGAAGTAATAAATATTTGAAAAGTGAAGAAGTAAAGTAAGAAAAGAAGATAGAATTTCAGTTTTAAGGAGTAGTATGCTTTGAGAAGTAATAAGTATTTGAAAAGTGAAGAAGTAAAGTAAGAAAAGAAGATAGAATTTCAGTTTTAAGGAGTATGCTTTGAGAAGTAATAAATATTTGAAAAGTGAATAGTAAAGCAAGAAAAGAAGATAGAATTTCAGTTTTAAGGAGTATGCTTTGAGAAGTAATAAATATTTGAAAAGTGAAGAAGTAAAGTAAGAAAAGAAGATAGAATTTCAGTTTTAAGGAGTATGCTTTGAGAAGTAATAAGTATTTAGAAAAGTGAAGAAGTAAAGTAAGAAAAGAAGATAGAATTTCAGTTTTAAGGAGTATGCTTTGAGAAGTAATAAATATTTGAAAAGTGAAGAAGTAAAGTAAGAAAAGAAGATAGAATTTCAGTTTTAAGGAGTATGCTTTGAGAAGTAATAAGTATTTGAAAAGTGAAGAAGTAAAGTAAGAAAAGAAGATAGAATTTCAGTTTTAAGGAGTATGCTTTGAGAAGTAATAAGTATTTGAAAAGTGAAGAAGTAAAGCAAGAAAAGAAGATAGAATTTCAGTTTTAAGGAGTATGCTTTGAGAAGTAATAAATATTTGAAAAGTGAAGAAGTAAAGTAAGAAAAGAAGATAGAATTTCAGTTTTAAGGAGTATGCTTTGAGAAGTAATAAGTATTTGAAAAGTGAAGAAGTAAAGTAAGAAAAGAAGATAGAATTTCAGTTTAAAGAGTATGCTTTGAGAAGTAATAAGTATTTGAAAAGTGAAGAAGTAAAGTAAGAAAAGAAGATAGAATTTCAGTATTAAGTAGTATGCTTTGATAAGTAATAAGTATTTAGAAAAGTGAAGAAGTAAAGTAAGAAAAGAAGAAAGAATTTCAGTTTTAAGGAGTATGCTTTGAGAAGTAATAAATATTTGAAAAGTGAATAAGTAAAGCAAGAAAAGAAGATAGAATTTCAGTTTTAAGGAGTATGCTTTGAGAAGTAATAAATATTTGAAAAGTGAATAAGTAAAGTAAGAAAAGAAGATAGAATAATAAGTTTAAAGAGTATGCTTTGAGAAGTAATAAGTATTTGAAAAGTGAAGAAGTAAAGCAAGAAAAGAAGATAGAATTTCAGTTTTAAGGAGTATGCTTTGAGAAGTAATAAATATTTGAAAAGTGAAGAAGTAAAGCAAGAAAAGAAGATAGAATTTCAGTTTTAAGGAGTATGCTTTGAGAAGTAATAAATATTTGAAAAGTGAATAAGTAAAGTAAGAAAAGAAGATAGAATTTCAGTTTTAAGGAGTATGCTTTGAGAAGTAATAAGTATTTAGAAAAGTGAAGAAGTAAAGTAAGAAAAGAAGATAGAATTTCAGTTTTAAGGAGTATGCTTTGAGAAGTAATAAATATTTGAAAAGTGAATAGTAAAGTAAGAAAAGAAGATAGAATTTCGGTTTTAAGGAGTATGCTTTGAGAAGTAATAAATATTTGAAAAGTGAATAAGTAAAGTAAGAAAAGAAGATAGAATTTCAGTTTTAAGGAGTATGCTTTGAGAAGTAATAAGTATTTAGAAAAGTGAAGAAGTAAAGTAAGAAAAGAAGATAGAATTTCAGTTTTAAGGAGTATGCTTTGAGAAGTAATAAATATTTGAAAAGTGAATAAGTAAAGTAAGAAAAGAAGATAGAATAATAAGATTAAAGAGTATGCTTTGAGAAGTAATAAGTATTTGAAAAGTGAAGAAGTAAAGTAAGAAAAGAAGATAGAATTTCAGTTTTAAGGAGTATGCTTTGAGAAGTAATAAATATTTGAAAAGTGAAGAAGTAAAGCAAGAAAAGAAGATAGAATTTCAGTTTTAAGGAGTATGATTTGAGAAGTAATAAATATTTGAAAAGTGAATAGTAAAGTAAGAAAAGAAGATAGAATTTCAGTTTTAAGTAGTATGATTTGAGAAGTAATAAATATTTGAAAAGTGAAGAAGTAAAGCAAGAAAAGAAGATAGAATTTCAGTTTTAAGGAGTATGCTTTGAGAAGTAATAAGTATTTCTGAAAGTGAAGAAGTAAAGTAAGAAAAGAAGATAGAATTTCAGTTTTAAGGAGTATGCTTTGAGAAGTAATAAGTATTTGAAAAGTGAAGAAGTAAAGTAAGAAAAGAATATAGAATTTCAGTTTTAAGGAGTATGCTTTGAGAAGTAATAAATATTTGAAAAGTGAAGAAGTAAAGTAAGAAAAGAAGATAGAATTTCAGTTTTAAGGAGTATGCTTTGAGAAGTAATAAGTATTTGAAAAGTGAAGAAGTAAAGTAAGAAAAGAAGATAGAATTTCAGTTTTAAGGAGTATGCTTTGAGAAGTAATAAGTATTTGAAAAGTGAAGAAGTAAAGTAAGAAAAGAAGATAGAATTTCAGTTTTAAGGAGTATGCTTTGAGAAGTAATAAATATTTGAAAAGTGAAGAAGTAAAGTAAGAAAAGAAGATAGAATTTCAGTTTTAAGGAGTATGCTTTGAGAAGTAATAAATATTTGAAAAGTGAATAAGTAAAGTAAGAAAGAAGATAGAATTTCAGTTTTAAGGAGTATGCTTTGAGAAGTAATAAGTATTTGAAAAGTGAAGAAGTAAAGTAAGAAAAGAAGATAGAATTTCAGTTTTAAGGAGTATGCTTTGAGAAGTAATAAATATTTGAAAAGTGAAGAAGTAAAGTAAGAAAAGAAGATAGAATTTCAGTTTTAAGAGTATGCTTTGAGAAGTAATAAATATTTGAAAAGTGAAGAAGTAAAGTAAGAAAAGAAGATAGAATTTCAGTTTTAAGGAGTATGATTTGAGAAGTAATAAATATTTGAAAAGTGAATAGTAAAGTAAGAAAAGAAGATAGAATTTCAGTTTTAAGTAGTATGCTTTGAGAAGTAATAAGTATTTAGAAAAGTGAAGAAGTAAAGTAAGAAAAGAAGATAGAATTTCAGTTTTAAGTAGTATGCTTTGAGAAGTAATAAGTATTTGAAAAGTGAAGAAGTAAAGTAAGAAAAGAAGATAGAATTTCAGTTTTAAGTAGTATGATTTGAGAAGTAATAAATATTTGAAAAGTGAAGAAGTAAAGCAAGAAAAGAAGATAGAATTTTAGTTTTAAGGAGTATGCTTTGAGAAGTAATAAATATTTGAAAAGTGAAGAAGTAAAGCAAGAAAAGAAGATAGAATTTCAGTTTTAAGTAGTATGCTTTGAGAAGTAATAAGTATTTAGAAAAGTGAAGAAGTAAAGTAAGAAAAGAAGATAGAATTTCAGTTTTAAGTAGTATGCTTTGAGAAGTAATAAGTATTTGAAAAGTGAAGAAGTAAAGCAAGAAAAGAAGATAGAATTTCAGTTTTAAGGAGTATGCTTTGAGAAGTAATAAGTATTTCTGAAAGTGAAGAAGTAAAGTAAGAAAAGAAAATAGAATTTCAGTTTTAAGGAGTATGCTTTGAGAAGTAATAAGTATTTGAAAAGTGAAGAAGTAAAGTAAGAAAAGAAGATAGAATTTCAGTTTTAAGGAGTATGCTTTGAGAAGTAATAATATTTGAAAAGTGAAGAAGTAAAGCAAGAAAAGAAGATAGAATTTCAGTTTTAAGGAGTATGCTTTGAGAAGTAATAAATATTTGAAAAGTGAAGAAGTAAAGTAAGAAAAGAAGATAGAATTTCAGTTTTAAGGAGTATGATTTGAGAAGTAATAAATATTTGAAAAGTGAATAGTAAAGTAAGAAAAGAAGATAGAATTTCAGTTTTAAGTAGTATGCTTTGAGAAGTAATAAGTATTTAGAAAAGTGAAGAAGTAAAGTAAGAAAAGAAGATAGAATTTCAGTTTTAAGTAGTATGCTTTGAGAAGTAATAAGTATTTGAAAAGTGAAGAAGTAAAGCAAGAAAAGAAGATAGAATTTCAGTTTTAAGGAGTATGCTTTGAGAAGTAATAAATATTTGAAAGTGAAGAAGTAAAGTAAGAAAAGAAGATAGAATTTCAGTTTTAAGGAGTATGCTTTGAGAAGTAATAAATATTTGAAAAGTGAAGAAGTAAAGTAAGAAAGAAGATAGAATTTCAGTTTTAAGGAGTATGATTTGAGAAGTAATAAATATTTGAAAAGTGAATAGTAAAGTAAGAAAAGAATATAGAATTTCAGTTTTAAGGAGTATGCTTTGAGAAGTAATAAATATTTGAAAAGTGAAGAAGTAAAGTAAGAAAAGAAGATAGAATTTCAGTTTTAAGGAGTATGCTTTGAGAAGTAATAAATATTTGAAAAGTGAAGAAGTAAGTAAGAAAAGAAGATAGAATTTCAGTTTTAAGGAGTATGATTTGAGAAGTAATAAAATATTTGAAAAGTGAAGAAGTAAAGTAAGAAAAGAAGATAGAATTTCAGTTTTAAGGAGTATGATTTGAGAAGTAATAAATATTTGAAAAGTGAATAGTAAAGTAAGAAAAGAAGATAGAATTTCAGTTTTAAGTAGTATGCTTTGAGAAGTAATAAGTATTTAGAAAAGTGAAGAAGTAAAGTAAGAAAAGAAGATAGAATTTCAGTTTTAAGTAGTATGCTTTGAGAAGTAATAAGTATTTGAAAAGTGAAGAAGTAAAGTAAGAAAAGAAGATAGAATTTCAGTTTTAAGTAGTATGATTTGAGAAGTAATAAATATTCGAAAAGTGAAGAAGTAAAGCAAGAAAAGAAGATAGAATTTCAGTTTTAAGGAGTATGCTTTGAGAAGTAATAAATATTTGAAAAGTGAAGAGTAAAGTAAGAAAGAAGATAGAATTTCAGTTTTAAGGAGTATGATTTGAGAAGTAATAAATATTTGAAAAGTGAATAGTAAAGTAAGAAAAGAAGATAGAATTTCAGTTTTAAGTAGTATGCTTTGAGAAGTAATAAGTATTTAGAAAAGTGAAGAAGTAAAGTAAGAAAAGAGATAGAATTTCAGTTTTAAGGAGTATGCTTTGAGAAGTAATAAGTATTTCTGAAAGTGAAGAAGTAAAGCAAGAAAAGAAGATAGAATTTCAGTTTTAAGGAGTATGCTTTGAGAAGTAATAAGTATTTAGAAAAGTGAAGAAGTAAAGTAAGAAAAGAAAATAGAATTTCAGTTTTAAGGAGTATGCTTTGAGAAGTAATAAGTATTTAGAAAAGTGAAGAAGTAAGTAAGAAAAGAAGATAGAATTTCAATTTAAGAAGTATGCTTTGAGAAGTAATAAGTATTTGAAAAGTGAAGAAGTAAAGTAAGAAAAGAAGATAGAATTTCAGTTTTAAGGAGTATTCTTTGAGAAGTAATAAATATTTGAAAAGTGAAGAAGTAAAGTAATAAAAGAAGATAGAATTTCAGTTTTAAGGAGTATGCTTTGAGAAATAATGAGTATTTGAAAAGTGAAGAAGTAAAGTAAGAAAAGAAGATAGAATAATAAGATTAAAGAGTATGCTTTGAGAAGTAATAAATATTTGAAAAGTGAAGAAGTAAAGTAAGAAAAGAAGATAGAATAATAAGATTAAAGAGTATGCTTTGAGAAGTAATAAGTATTTGAAAAGTGAAGAAGTAAAGCAAGAAAAGAAGATAGAATTTCAGTTTTAAGGAGTATGCTTTTGAGAAGTAATAAGTATTTCTGAAAGTGAAGAAGTAAAGTAAGAAAAGAAGATAGAATTTCAGTTTTAAGGAGTATGCTTTGAGAAGTAATAAGTATTTGAAAAGTGAAGAAGTAAGTAAGAAAAGAATATAGAATTTCAGTTTTAAGTAGTATGATTTGAGAAGTAATAAATATTTGAAAAGTGAAGAAGTAAAGCAAGAAAAGAAGATAGAATTTCAGTTTTTAAGGAGTATGCTTTGAGAAGTAATAAGTATTTCTGAAAGTGAAGAAGTAAAGTAAGAAAAGAAGATAGAATTTCAGTTTTAAGGAGTATGCTTTGAGAAGTAATAAGTATTTGAAAAGTGAAGAAGTAAAGTAAGAAAAGAATATAGAATTTCAGTTTAAGGAGTATGCTTTGAGAAGTAATAAATATTTGAAAAGTGAAGAAGTAAAGTAAGAAAAGAAGATAGAATTTCAGTTTTAAGGAGTATGCTTTGAGAAGTAATAAGTATTTGAAAAGTGAAGAAGTAAAGTAAGAAAAGAAAATAGAATTTCAGTTTTAAGGAGTATGCTTTGAGAAGTAATAAATATTTGAAAAGTGAAGAAGTAAAGTAAGAAAAGAAGATAGAATTTCAGTTTTAAGGAGTATGCTTTGAGAAGTAATAAGTATTTGAAAGTGAAGAAGTAAAGTAAGAAAAGAAGATAGAATAATAAGATTAAAGAGTATGCTTTGAGAAGTAATAAGTATTTGAAAAGTGAAGAAGTAAAGCAAGAAAAGAAGATAGAATTTCAGTTTTAAGGAGTATGCTTTGAGAAGTAATAATATTTGAAAAGTGAAGAAGTAAAGTAAGAAAAGAAGATAGAATTTCAGTTTTAAGGAGTATGCTTTGAGAAATAATGAGTATTTGAAAAGTGAAGAAGTAAAGTAAGAAAAGAAGATAGAATAATAAGATTAAAGAGTATGCTTTGAGAAGTAATAAGTATTGAAAAGTGAAGAAGTAAAGTAAGAAAAGAAGATAGAATTTCAGTTTTAAGTAGTATGATTTGAGAAGTAATAAATATTTGAAAAGTGAAGAAGTAAAGCAAGAAAAGAAGATAGAATTTCAGTTTTAAGGAGTATGCTTTGAGAAGTAATAAGTATTTCTGAAAGTGAAGAAGTAAAGTAAGAAAAGAAGATAGAATTTCAGTTTTAAGGAGTATGCTTTTGAGAAGTAATAAGTATTTGAAAGTGAAGAAGTAAAGTAAGAAAAGAAGATAGAATTTCAGTTTTAAGGAGTATGCTTTGAGAAGTAATAAATATTTGAAAAGTGAAGAAGTAAAGTAAGAAAAGAAGATAGAATTTCAGTTTTAAGGAGTATGCTTTGAGAAGTAATAAGTATTTGAAAAGTGAAGAAGTAAAGTAAGAAAAGAAGATAGAATTTCAGTTTTAAGGAGTATGCTTTGAGAAGTAATAAATATTTGAAAAGTGAAGAAGTAAAGTAAGAAAAGAAGATAGAATTTCAGTTTTAAGGAGTATGATTTGAGAAGTAATAAATATTTGAAAAGTGAAGAAGTAAAGTAAGAAAAGAAGATAGAATTTTAGTTTTAAGGAGTATGCTTTGAGAAGTAATAAATATTTGAAAAGTGAAGAAGTAAAGTAAGAAAAGAAGATAGAATTTCAGTTTTAAGGAGTATGCTTTGAGAAGTAATAAGTATTTGAAAAGTGAAGAAGTAAAGTAAGAAAAGAAGATAGAATTTCAGTTTTAAGGAGTATGCTTTGAGAAGTAATAAATATTTGAAAAGTGAAGAAGTAAAGTAAGAAAAGAAGATAGAATTCAGTTTTAAGGAGTATGCTTTGAGAAGTAATAAATATTTGAAAAGTGAATAAGTAAAGTAAGAAAAGAAGATAGAATTTCAGTTTTAAGGAGTATGCTTTGAGAAGTAATAAATATTTGAAAAGTGAAGAAGTAAAGCAAGAAAAGAAGATAGAATTTTAGTTTTAAGGAGTATGCTTTGAGAAGTAATAAATATTTGAAAAGTGAAGAAGTAAAGCAAGAAAAGAAGATAGAATTTCAGTTTAAGGAGTATGCTTTGAGAAGTAATAAATATTTGAAAAGTGAAGAAGTAAAGTAAGAAAAGAAGATAGAATTTCAGTTTTAAGGAGTATGATTTGAGAAGTAATAAATATTTGAAAAGTGAATAGTAAAGTAAGAAAAGAAGATAGAATTTCAGTTTTAAGTAGTATGCTTTGAGAAGTAATAAGTATTTGAAAAGTGAAGAAGTAAAGTAAGAAAGAAGATAGAATTTCAGTTTTAAGGAGTATGCTTTGAGAAGTAATAAATATTTGAAAAGTGAAGAAGTAAAGCAAGAAAAGAAGATAGAATTTCAGTTTTAAGGAGTATGCTTTGAGAAGTAATAAATATTTGAAAAGTGAAGAAGTAAAGTAAGAAAAGAAGATAGAATTTCAGTTTTAAGGAGTATGATTTGAGAAGTAATAAATATTTGAAAAGTGAATAGTAAAGTAAGAAAAGAAGATAGAATTTCAGTTTTAAGTAGTATGCTTTGAGAAGTAATAAGTATTTAGAAAGTGAAGAAGTAAAGTAAGAAAAGAAGATAGAATTTCAGTTTTAAGTAGTATGCTTTGAGAAGTAATAAGTATTTGAAAAGTGAAGAAGTAAAGTAAGAAAAGAAGATAGAATTTCAGTTTTAAGTAGTATGATTTGAGAAGTAATAAATATTCGAAAAGTGAAGAAGTAAAGCAAGAAAAGAGATAGAAATTCAGTTTTAAGGAGTATGCTTTGAGAAGTAATAAATATTTGAAAAGTGAAGAAGTAAAGTAAGAAAAGAAGATAGAATTTCAGTTTTAAGGAGTATGATTGAGAAGTAATAAATATTTGAAAAGTGAATAGTAAAGTAAGAAAAGAAGATAGAATTTCAGTTTTAAGTAGTATGCTTTGAGAAGTAATAAGTATTTAGAAAAGTGAAGAAGTAAAGTAAGAAAAGAAGATAGAATTTCAGTTTTAAGGAGTATGCTTTGAGAAGTAATAAGTATTTCTGAAAGTGAAGAAGTAAAGCAAGAAAAGAAGATAGAATTTCAGTTTTAAGGAGTATGCTTTGAGAAGTAATAAATATTTGAAAAGTGAATAAGTAAAGTAAGAAAAGAAGATAGAATTCAGTTTTAAGGAGTATGCTTTGAGAAGTAATAAGTATTTAGAAAAGTGAAGAAGTAAAGTAAGAAAAGAAGATAGAATTTCAGTTTTAAGGAGTATGCTTTGAGAAGTAATAGTATTTGAAAAGTGAAGAAGTAAAGTAAGAAAAGAAGATAGAATTTCAGTTTTAAGGAGTATGCTTTGAGAAGTAATAAATATTTGAAAAGTGAAGAAGTAAGTAAGAAAAGAAGATAGAATTTCAGTTTTAAGGAGTATGCTTTGAGAAGTAATAAGTATTTGAAAAGTGAAGAAGTAAAGCAAGAAAAGAAGATAGAATTTTAGTTTTAAGGAGTATGCTTTGAGAAGTAATAAATATTTGAAAAGTGAAGAAGTAAAGCAAGAAAAGAAGATAGAATTTTAGTTTAAGGAGTATGCTTTGAGAAGTAATAAATATTTGAAAAGTGAAGAAGTAAAGCAAGAAAAGAAGATAGAATTTCAGTTTTAAGGAGTATGCTTTGAGAAGTAATAAATATTTGAAAGTGAAGAAGTAAAGTAAGAAAAGAAGATAGAATTCAGTTTTAAGGAGTATGCTTTGAGAAGTAATAAATATTTGAAAAGTGAATAGTAAAGTAAGAAAAGAGATAGAATTTCAGTTTTAAGGAGTATGCTTTGAGAAGTAATAAGTATTTAGAAAAGTGAAGAAGTAAAGTAAGAAAAGAAGATAGAATTTCAGTTTTAAGGAGTATGCTTTGAGAAGTAATAAGTATTTGAAAAGTGAAGAAGTAAAGTAAGAAAAGAAGATAGAATTTCAGTTTTAAGGAGTATGCTTTGAGAAGTAATAAATATTTGAAAAGTGAAGAAGTAAAGTAAGAAAAGAAGATAGAATTTCAGTTTTAAGGAGTATGCTTTGAGAAGTAATAAGTATTTGAAAAGTGAAGAAGTAAAGCAAGAAAAGAAGATAGAATTTTAGTTTTAAGGAGTATGATTTGAGAAGTAATAAATATTTGAAAAGTGAAGAAGTAAAGCAAGAAAAGAAGATAGAATTTCAGTTTTAAGGAGTATGCTTTGAGAAGTAATAAGTATTTCTGAAAGTGAAGAAGTAAAGTAAGAAAAGAAGATAGAATTTCAGTTTTAAGGAGTATGCTTTGAGAAGTAATAAGTATTTCTGAAAGTGAAGAAGTAAAGCAAGAAAAGAAGATAGAATTTCAGTTTTAAGGAGTATGCTTTGAGAAGTAATAAATATTTGAAAAGTGAATAAGTAAAGTAAGAAAAGAAGATAGAATTTCAGTTTTAAGGAGTATGCTTTGAGAAGTAATAAATATTTGAAAAGTGAATAAGTAAAGTAAGAAAAGAAGATAGAATAATAAGTTTTAAGAGTATGCTTTGAGAAGTAATAAGTATTTGAAAAGTGAAGAAGTAAAGCAAGAAAAGAAGATAGAATTTCAGTATTAAGGAGTATGCTTTGAGAAGTAATAAATATTTGAAAAGTGAAGAAGTAAAGCAAGAAAAGAAGATAGAATTTCAGTTTTAAGGAGTATGCTTTGAGAAGTAATAAATATTTGAAAAGTGAATAAGTAAAGTAAGAAAAGAAGATAGAATTTCAGTTTTAAGGAGTATGCTTTGAGAAGTAATAAATATTTGAAAAGTGAAGAAGTAAAGCAAGAAAAGAAGATAGAATTTCAGTTTTAAGGAGTATGCTTTGAGAAGTAATAAATATTTGAAAAGTGAATAAGTAAAGTAAGAAAAGAAGATAGAATAATAAGATTAAAGAGTATGCTTTGAGAAGTAATAAATATTTGAAAAGTGAAGAAGTAAAGTAAGAAAAGAAGATAGAATTTCAGTTTTAAAGAGTATGATTTGAGAAGTAATAAATATTTGAAAAGTGAAGAAGTAAAGCAAGAAAAGAAGATAGAATTTCAGTTTTAAGGAGTATTCTTTGAGAAGTAATAAGTATTTAGAAAAGTGAAGAAGTAAAGTAAGAAAAGAAGATAGAATTTCAGTTTTAAGGAGTATGCTTTGAGAAGTAATAAATATTTGAAAAGTGAATAAGTAAAGTAAGAAAAGAAGATAGAATAATAAGATTAAAGAGTATGCTTTGAGAAGTAATAAGTATTTGAAAAGTGAAGAAGTAAAGCAAGAAAAGAAGATAGAATTTCAGTTTTAAGGAGTATTCTTTGAGAAGTAATAAATATTTGAAAAGTGAAGAAGTAAAGTAAGAAAAGAAGATAGAATTTCAGTTTTAAGGAGTATGCTTTGAGAAGTAATAAGTATTTGAAAAGTGAAGAAGTAAAGTAAGAAAAGAAGATATAATAATCAGTTTAAAGAGAAGTAATAAATATTTGAAAAGTGAAGAAGTAAAGTAAGAAAAGAAGATAGAATTTCATTTTTAAGTAGTATGCTTTGAGAAGTAATAAGTATTTAGAAAAGTGAAGAAGTAAAGTAAGAAAAGAAGATAGAATTTCAGTTTTAAGGAGTATGCTTTGAGAAGTAATAAATATTTGAAAAGTGAAGAAGTAAAGTAAGAAAAGAAGATAGAATTTCAGTTTTAAGGAGTATGCTTTGAGAAGTAATAATATTTGAAAAGTGAAGAAGTAAAGTAAGAAAAGAAGATAGAATTTCAGTTTTAAGGAGTATGCTTTGAGAAGTAATAAATATTTGAAAAGTGAAGAAGTAAAGTAATAAAAGAATATAGAATAATAAGTTTTAAGAAGTATGCTTTGAGAAGTAATAAGTATTTGAAAAGTGAAGAAGTAAAGTAAGAAAAGAAGATAGAATTTCAGTTTTAAGGAGTATGCTTTGAGAAGTAATAAGTATTTGAAAAGTGAAGAAGTAAAGCAAGAAAAGAAGATAGAATTTCAGTTTTAAGGAGTATGCTTTGAGAAGTAATAAGTATTTAGAAAAGTGAAGAAGTAAAGTAAGAAAAGAAAATAGAATTTCAGTTTTAAGGAGTATGCTTTGAGAAGTAATAAGTATTTAGAAAAGTGAAGAAGTAAAGTAAGAAAAGAAGATAGAATTTCAATTTTAAGAA